>JAVTVY010052795.1:0-26846 GCA_036873755.1 Hanleya hanleyi | reverse complement strand
AACAAAGCCATAAAGTGCCGTTTTTATTTGTAACAGATATATACTTCGCCTAACAAAACAATGTGTGTAGCATAGTTTCCGCAGGCCTCGAAGTTGATAAAATTTATGTGATTTCATGGCCCGTATGACCGATGTCGTTGTTGTGACTGTCGTTTTGAAACCCGCTCTCCTGTGCGCGAAGATAGAAAATAACCATGTGACAAGTCGAGTGATTATGGTACGCGCGATTTCATTAGTCTAATAACTCCATCCAGCCAATCAGCGTAGCTGATAGAATCTGAATGCAGCCTAGCGATAACACATTTGGTCATGGTGGTTCGGTCATTTTGGTTGAATAGAGCGTTAGTGGCAACTATTCTTCGACAGTAATATGGATCGTTTTCTGAAACGTCGGAATGAAATCCCAGTCACAAGAAGGCAGAACAATGAGGAATTTCTTGCCAAAATTATCCGTCGAAAGAGTGACTCACATGATATTGAAAACATTCTTTCCCTTGTAAAAATACTGGTTCTACTGTCTGTCACAGATAATATATCCGGTGGTATTTCGGAGACAATTGATCGGGGGATATTGAAACTTCACACAGGAAATAAAATAAAAAAGTGCTAATTTTATTCCAAAGTATCAAGAAAATCCTTCCAGTAGTTCTCAACAAATCGCGAAAACAGCAATTAGATGGGAGATTTGTAGGTTATTTTTTGACGCCATGACACCAAGTCTGCATGTTATATAACATTGGCAGGTCAATGTCATCGTAGCCCCAAAATAACATGGTAGGTATTGGTGATTTTCGTCAATACCCAGATTAATTACATATGGGGGAATTTTTTTTTTTAGTTTATATACTGTGTGAAGTTTTAAAGCTGTACGATAAATTTTCTGTGTATTGCAAAACTCGGGGACAAATTACAAAAATCGGCAGACGACGCTGATTATCCTAATTACTTTCCTTCACCTAAGCCAATCAAAATGGTAATTTGTCTGTATACATGGTGTAGTCTGTCTGTCTGTTTATTCTACTACCCAAATAAATACACTAGAAGAATAACAGAACAAAGTCTGAATCTAATTGGTTGTTCTATTTCATGAAAAATTAGAACACGGTTATATAAGGAAGTCAAAACTTGGTAATATTTTGAGACAACTACTGTCAACAAGGTGACAAGTAAAAAAAATAGTCCCTTGTCACCTGGGACAAGTAAAGTTTTACAAACATTTCAACCCCTGTAGAATGGTACTTACAAATGTAAGCTTATATTGACAGGATAGTGAAGACAAATTATATTGCACAATTCTTTATTTGTTTAATAGGACCAACTGCTTGCAAGAAAGATCAGAGACACGTCACAGTGCGGATCATTACATTACAGGGTTTCGGATGATACATTACAGGGTTTCGGATGATGGTGGAAGTGTGTGCATTATTTCATAACTTGGACTATGTGAAATAATTGGTCTCTGACATGCCTGCATCACAAGATAATGGCTACCGGTATCATTGGATGTGACAGAAAAGATGAAATGGTAATGTGATACAACAAATATTCAGGCTAAAGCTGTGGTACCATATTACATATACAATGTAGAAGAGGAACAAAATGGAACTGTGTTGAATCTTCACCATTCCTGAACACCCTTACAAAAAAATCAACCACTATGGCCGGCATACTACTGGTGATAGAAAAGTGACACCATCGTATGCAAACAAAGTCTCATTACTGTGATAGAATGATGAACAATGTGGATATACCTGTAGCCCTCTCATCTGTTGAAGCAGATGGCCCAACATAACACTCTGCAGCTACATGTAGATGAGAAGACAAGGGTGTTGTTTACTATGAATTAACTGTGATGTTGAATACAAGAAAACAATGCAACACTCGATATATCACAAATCATCGATACATGACGAATAATTGACTTCAGATACAATGTACTCTGTACAGGAAGGTGGATATAAATTTTTATTTACCATATTATGACTCTGTATGTCCCAGGTCATTAATACATTGTGTAATATAATTTGACTCGGGTACATAAGTCACTGTGTGAATTCTGACCACTTATACTCTTTGTAGGAAGGTCTTACACACTTCAACTGTGTATTTAGGTCCCATAACTAAACTTTGATAAAATGCAATTAGCTAGCTCACTCAAACTAAACTGTGATAATGTGCAATTAACTGGCTCTCTCAAATACCCCTGATCAGTGATAGGTTGGACACACATAAACTATGTAAGTATGTCCCATTACTAAACTGTGATAAAATGCAATTAAATAATTCTCTCAATCATCCCAGATCAGTGATGTTAAATACATGTACTCGGAATACATAGGTCGCTGTGTGAAGTCCGATCACCTATACTATGTGTAGGAAGGTTGGACACACATAAACTATGTATATAGGCCCCAACTAATATGTGATAAAATGCAATTAGCTAGCTCACTCAAATCATTGATATTACATGTACTCAGAATACATAGGTCGCTGTGTGAATTCCGATCACCTATACTATGTGTAGGAAGGTTGGACACACATAAACTATGTATATAGGCCCCAACTAATATGTGATAAAATGCAATTAACTAGCTCACTCAAATCAGTGATATAACATGTACTCAGAATACATAGGTCGCTGTGTGAAGTCCGATCACCTATACTATGTGTAGGAAGGTTGGACACACATAAACTATGTATGTAGGTCCCATAACTAATCTGTGATAAAATGCAATTAACTAGCTCACTCAAATCAGTGATATAACATGTACTCAGAATACATAGGTCGCTGTGTGAAGTCCGATCACCTATACTATGTGTAGGAAGGTTGGACACACATAAACTATGTATGTAGGTCCCATAACTAATCTGTGATAAAATGCAATTAACTAGCTCACTCAAATCATTGATATTACATGTACTCAGAATACATAGGTCGCTGTGTGAAGTCCGATCACCTATACTATGTGTAGGAAGGTTGGACACACATAAACTATGTATGTAGGTCCCATAACTAATCTGTGATAAAATGCAATTAACTAGCTCACTCAAATCAGTGATATAACATGTACTCAGAATACATAGGTCGCTGTGTGAAGTCCGATCACCTATACTATGTGTAGGAAGGTTGGACACACATAAACTATGTATGTAGGTCCCATAACTAATCTGTGATAAAATGCAATTAACTAGCTCACTCAAATCAGTGATATAACATGTACTCAGAATACATAGGTCACTGTGTGAAGTCCGATCACCTATACTATGTGTAGGAAGGTTGGACACACATAAACTATGTATGTAGGTCCCAAAACTAAACTGTGATAAAATGCAATTAACTTGCTCACTCAAATATTTCAGATCAGTGATATTAACAGACAATTATGCCATATGTATACAGTAATATTTCATCATACAGCAGTAAGCTAAAAAAGTTAATAATAATCATGATAATCATTTTGCATCTTGAAGTTTTCATTCCTTAGATGAGGAGTGTTATGAGTCTAACATCAGTTGAAAAGGAGGCATCAAACTTATTGTAGGTGGTACCATCTTGGATGTTACTAAACCTCCCCAGACTCCCTTCCCCATTATTGTAACCCCTGTTACTTGTGGTTTCTGTGATTCATGAATTGGTAGAATTCAATGTTTACATATTAGCTTTTCATATCTTTAGTTGTTCATTTGATTGCAAACAGTCTAGTGTTTATTTAGAGCATTCATAAAGTTAGACCGTGGTTCACAGTTCCTTATTCGTCATCCAGCGACTCATAGCCGCACCCCAAGCAGCGCCCCCTGGCGTCAGATTTGGGATACAAATATGCAAAGATATCGATACCACATGAACTCTTGTATATAGATGAAGCTAGGTATTCGTATTGTTAGAAATCAGATCTGTTATTAGATTATATCCGAATATGATTTAAATATATTAATTTTATTTCAATTAGTGTGTATTTGTTGATGTATGTTCTGAAATATCCTTCACTTTCTTACAGGTTGATATACTTTTCACTGATGACTGCTTTTCACTGATGACTGCAAGAAATAACACTGGGATGTAACTTGGTTGCTCATATGGTTCCGATGTATTCGCAAGAATTTAGAATTTAACTAAATCTGCAAATACATGTACAATTTGCACCACAACAATCCGGTGCAGATTTCATTTAAATCTGCATCTGGATGAACGTTAAACCTTGATGTGGTTGTACGTTTAACCTTGATGTGGTTGTACGTTGAACTTATTTCTGAGAAAACATTGAACCTGAATCTGGTTATAGGTTGAACCAGTAATTGGTTATAGGTAACACCAAATTTTGGTTAAGGGTTTTCCATGGTTAAACGTTGAACCAGAAACGGGTTCAACGTTTACCTTTCAGTTCAACGTTACACCTTTTCGTGGTTGAACGTTTAACCTCATTTCAGTTCAACGTTAAACCTTGATGTGGTTGTACGTTTAACCTTGATGTGCTTGTACGTTGAACCTATTTCTGAGAAAACATTGAACCTGAATCTGGTTATAGGTTGAACCAGTAATTGGTTATAGGTAACACCAAATTTTGGTTCAGGGTTTTCCATGGTTAAACGTTGAACCAGAAACTGGTTCAACCTTTACCTTTCAGTTCAATGTTACACCTTTTCGTGGTTGTACGTTTAACCTCATTTCAGTTCAACGTTGAAATTTGCTTGGTGCTACGTTGAACCAGTTTATGGTTGCAACCGAGTTACATCCACTTTATGGTTGAACGTTTACTCAGCGTTTTTACAGTGCAGGAATGACTATAGCAGTTAACGTATGATATTTGAATTTCAGGGCGTCATACAAAACGATTTGGATTGCTTGAAGAAGTACGGAAAAATTTATCTGTGAGTATATGCAAAATATAACCCAAAATGTGTCGATTTGATTAAGTATTCGGGCACAGTGGAGATAAGGGCTACGTACGGCTTGCATCTATATTCGTGTGAGACCGCCCAAATCTGAATCTTGTCTAAGCTGGCAGAAGGAGGCGAGACAAGACGAATGAGAATAAATAAACATAAGTTCATATTCCACAGGAAATGATTGCAACATGGGTGAAAATGTAAGCTGTAGTGCACTGTGGGTTAACTGCGCATGAGAATCCGGAAGAGGAACTTTCTAACGAGTACAACATGGGCTAAACCTGGGACGAGTATAGTATAGTTTAATATTCGTCCCAGGCTAAACAGATGTTTCTCCATGACCATTTCACGGTCGACAAATTTCATGGCCAATGAGATAGCCCATTGGTTCATACTTACTTGTGGCGTTTAACACAAATAACAACGCATCACGGGACATCGTCCAATTTCTGTGCACATTATTGGTCAGTATTTAAGCTTTCAATATAGAAATGTGGAATTCTCATTTGCCCGTGGAAAAAACATCTATTTTTTGTAATGTAAAGGATCATTCGCAGGGTGTGTTTCCGATCATATTGCGGATGATCACTCTTTTAGCTGGTTTAGTATATGGAATGGTGATAAAAATCGTTATGGTGACCCACGATCAGAAAAGTCCTGATCGAGAAGATCAAAAACAGTTTGGTCGTCTACGACCTTGGAAGCGATTTTACAGACGTGGCTGACGATACCGTACAATAAATATATTTGTTGCTCCAAAATTTCATCAGATACACTGAACAAAAATTCCTTAAAATTTAAGGAATATTCCTCGACTATTACAGCAGCAGAATATTCCTTAAAATTCAATAAGGAATATTCCGTAGCATGTTAGGGAAATTCCTTAAGAGGGGATATTCCTTAGTTATGTTGAGGAATATTCCGCTGGTGTAATAGTTTGGAAATATTCCTTAAATTTTCAAGGAATTTCTTTTTCTGTGTAGCGACCATGGTCTCGGCTCAATCATAATTTATATGGTCGGATCTGAGCAAATTGTTGTGAGTCGTTTCGACCATCTATAGTGTACCGAGTAATTCGAGGAAATAACTATTCTTGGAATGTTGTGTGCCGAAAGGATATTCCCTCAGTAAAGTTTTCAGATAGGGGGTTTGCATACTTCATTCTTGCCACATTGATAAAATAACGATTTTAGAATAAGATTACATACCACAATAAAGCAGGGTAAGCACTCCGAAGAATGACAAGCAGTTCATTGTGACTCGATATTTCGGTTTATTTCTTCAAACCATCGTCAGGAGTAATTTGACAGAGAAACCAAATGATATATATACAGGTAAGGTGTTGAAATAATCAGTGACGAATAAACATATATGTAAAAATGGCATCAGTGTGAATTATGTGCAGTATAAACAGTTGTTGTGGCAATACATTCAGATAAGGTCAATAAAAGATCTGATACATGATTTAAGAGATTAACAGCATGTGGGATTAAACAGTATGTGGTGACAATAAACAAAGATTCAGTTAAGGTTGACAAGTGTTTGTATAGGGAGGTGATCAGTTCAATATAATATACATTTGTCAGATTATCAATCAAACAAAGCTAACTGTTTTGTAGCTTTCAGTCCGTGGTTTAATTGTGGTTTATTGTTTTTAATTGCAAATGCCTCTTTAAATAATAATTCTGACCAATGTTGGGATTTATCTATAACTTTCATGTTGTTAAAAATAATCAGAGGGAGTCTAGGTTCAAAAGTGGTGTCTGAGTTAGGCATGCTGAACAATCTCATAATATGGTCAAAGTGCTCACAGTTTTGAATATGATTGTCACCACATACTGTTTAATCCCACATGCTGTTAATCTCTTAAATCATGTATCAGATCTTTTATTGACCTTATCTGAATGTATTGCCACAACAACTGTTTATACTGCACATAATTCACACTGATTCCATTTTTACATATATGTTTATTCGTCACTGATTATTTCAACACCTTACCTGTATATATATCATTTGGTTTCTCTGTCAAATTACTCCTGACGATGGTTTGAAGAAATAAACCGAAATATCGAGTCACAATGAACTGCTTGTCATTCTTCGGAGTGCTTACCCTGCTTTATTATGCAAAGCTAGTCAGTGGAAATTCTAATATTACATAACACAATGTCGCATTACATCATGGATACAAGCTTCAGATTTTGTCTTTTAAGGATAAAATATTTTTCTGTTACCCATGTAGGATAACTGGATCAACATCTGAACGGTAAATGCTGCATTTACTCAACATGGTGATATGGATTAAGAGAAGCTATTTTACAACATGTTCTGTGAGCGCCACATATCGTCTTAGCTTATAGCTCATTGAGAAGATATGGGCATGCTTGCTAGTATTCTCTATGATGACATATGGTCCCAGAGACAAGTGTGATCTGACTACAGCATTTCTTGGTCAAACAGATCTGGGGTTTTTTTATACAGCTTCATACACACTGATCTGTTTTTCCGTCAACGAGAATGCGACAACGGTAATGCGGCGACGGCATAGGTTTGTACATTTCCGGTTTTTCGGGTTATGTTTTTGTGAGTATGCATCTACACTGCTATCTCAGAAACCATTGATTGGCTGTGGTTACGTCAATTTTATGTCCAGCAACGGCAAAAAGATTGCCCCTGGACCGATTCCAAACAATATCATTGCGTTGCCGTTGCCGTGCCGTGTACATGTGTACACTCCAGTACATTTCCATATGACCAATTTCTATGCAGTCGCAGCATTATCGTCGTTGCCGGAACAGCGGATGAATTTGTATGACGCTTTACCATCCGACATGAGACGTATCGGTTGGTTTTGCAGGGTCTGGACCGGACGTGTACCAACCATTATTGTCGCCGATCCAGATATGATCAAACAGATAATGGTCAAAGACTTCCCAAATTTCACAAATCGACCGGTAAGTGAAAAGTAAAGTTACAAAATATCAGACCTTCTCATTTTATAAGATCAAACTCGAGTACATTTTTTCAGTTGTGTTCCCGTTGAAGCTTACTAGCATAGAAGAGTAGTGAGAAGTTAGGCTTCACGGGACATAGAATCAGTACAAGAGGAGGTACAGAAAGGAGGAGGATGTGGATGTTGAAGAAGTGAGGAAATGAGTGAGAGGGTGAGTGAGGAATTGATCGAGTGAATGAGAAATTGAGTGTCAGAGCGAGTGAATGAAGAAGTACGTGAATGAGCAAGTGAGTGATTGAGAAATTGAGCGAGTGAGTTATCCAGTGAGTGAGTAAGTTTAAGAAGTTCTATAGATCGAAAGATTCCGTTGCTATGGTCACGGCGTTCGCCTGGACAGTAATATTCCAGTGGGACCTGCATATGGCGTACACATATCTCGCCTAGTAGCATTTGCTAGATCCTGTGTTAAATGTGATGATTTTAATCAACGTGACAAAACATTGTTGCAGAAACTTAAAAAAACAGGGCTGTACCACCAAGCGCCTCCACTCAAAGTTTCTCAAATTTGGCGATACATATCGCATGCTGATTACAACACAGATAAGGGAAGTGGGAAGAGGTGCGGGCATACTGACAGAGCCACATGACGTCACAGTATAGTCTTCTGGTTAACCTATTTTAAAGCACATTCCAAGAATCTAACGATTCGTGATATGTGTTGTATCTCAGGTACGCTTATATTGTACGTGTTCATGTGGCAACTTGTATGACATGACCATACGGCCCCTAACACCGGCATAAGCGGTATTAGATACAAATCTAGAGAGCTATGATGGAAATGCACTGACAACTCGTATATTGATAATTGGTGAGCTGTGTCGCTGTGACAACTCGTACACTTGGTATTGGTGAGCTGTATCGTCGTCAGGTGAAAATGACGGCATTCAACACAAAAGACTGTAAGGCCCGATGGCCCGATAGCAGAATACGAACGCAGCGTGCCAGATCTATGGCGTTGCGTTTCGTAACTTGTGGTTAATTCCGCTTAACCCGGGGATAGGGGCCGTATGAACCCATGTACTTCAACGCCCTCATGGTGCTCATATGAACAGTCACAATTAAAGCGTGACTGAAATACATCATTCTCTAGATGACGACTGTACAACGAATATTTTGGATTAAGACTACTGATCAGCGATACGGATTTCATATTTTTGGAACATCATTATGTCTTGCCGGCATCATTGAAAACTGTTGGCCACGTCTCTCTTGCAGGAAACTAGCCTATGTTTATGTATACTTTGATTGTCTTTTTTAATTTGGTGCTAATACTGTTATATGGAATATGGAATAGTTCCTTGGATTATGGTCGCGGATATTCCTTAATGGACGACGGCTGAATTATGAATGACGGACCAGACGCTTGTAATTCTAACCAAAACTGTTCTCGGTTTCCCAACGGGCAAAATATGCCTTTTTTAATAGTTTTTCCCACTAAGACATAACCTTCTATCCCCGGCCAACCCCATCCCCCACCCCACCCACATACAGACCTATACAGGCGGTTAAAAAAACTGCAGTGAAAAATGTGTGAATATGCAATATCCGAACCAGTTATCTATTTTGGATACTGGAAATCTGTGAAAGCATCTTAAAATGTATTCAAAAATGATGACAAAACATATGATCGTTTTTTGGTTGGTTTAGTTTCCTCTCGCTGCGCCCAGGTTACAGAAGCACATGGTGTCAATGTTAGAAGACGACCACTGGAAATTTGTCCGAAGTATCATGACGCCTGCATTCAGTTCTGGCAAGATGAGAGGGGTAAGTTGTCTTCAATCTCACGACGGATTGATAATCGCACCTGCACACGACAGGTATCTGTGGACCAATAATCAGGAAATCATTGAAATCTGTCTCTCTCTCTTTGGACAAAGAAGGAAATACATTAGGGGAGACGTTATTTCGGTTTGCACGAAGATCATTGTTTCCCGGCTATAGTACTGTATCCAATACAGTAATGAAGAGAGATCAGTCAGCCGCATTATAGCAGTAATAAATAGCACTGTATTTGCCTCTAACCTGCATACCAATACTGTTGTATTTTAGATGGTCCCGTTGCTTCAAACTTGCGTCGATAACCTGCTGGATAACTTTGCTGCACTCTGCAAATCAGGGAAGAGCTTCGACATCAATCGGTGAGTAGACAGGTTATTTTTTTATATAGCGCCACTCACAGTGAGTGAATGAGCGATCAATGTTTCAACCGTTTATATTTCAATACTAAGATTAAGATGAGAATGGTGGATGAGAGATTCAACATGTTTTCCAAGTTTGAATCCGGAAAGAGACTGGTCTATAATTCCAGTGAATAAAAAAACTCACCGACACAAAGAGTTCATCTGGTTGAATACTGGATTAATTTGCTTGAGATATCTATACTGGAGTATTCTACTTCACATCAGGGGCCTTCAGCAGTGGAACTACTCCGAATTAGAGATGATGAACACAAGTTTTTGATTACAGTTACACTAATAAATGGTGTTGAGTAAGAGTCTACCCAATATTTCCCCAACACTCTTTATTGGTGTTGTTTAACGCCATTATTTGGCGTTGAACAGGGCTGAGCACCATTTGTCAAAGGGGCCTATGGAGATCGATAGGTCTACGTGGTTTATTACGTAGTTTTATTAATAAAATAAATTATATAACAAGTAAATTTAATTGTGTATTCTATTAGTTTATGGTACTGGACCAAGCCAGACAATAATGCGCTGTAACGTCTGTAGGCTTGCCGTCACCAACGTCAAATAAGAAAGTATAGGGAAGAAACACAACTTCTTTTTGACGTTGTAGGCTCGATCACGAAGGAGGAGGTCACATGACGTTAGAGTAGGATTGTCAGTAGGCGGGTTCATTACATGACGTGGGCCTATCAATCTTCACAGACCCCTTTGCCATTTGTGTGCGCTGATTCGACACCATTCGTCTTGCTTTGTGTGTTGGAATGACTAGTGCTTTTTCTTTAAACTCTGCCAGGATATTTAGTGCCTTTTCAATAGATGTGATAGGGGCCGCGGGGTTCGGTATTGATACGGAAGTTCAAAAGAACCCGGATGATGTGTTTCTTAAGATGGCAAAACGACCCTTCGATGTCCGAATATTCCAGTCACCTGCCACGTTCATTTCATGTAAGTATAAGAAAATATGTTGACAGATAAAAGCAAGAGTGTTCCACAGAGTGGGGAGTGTGCGACAGATTGGGTTGTTACCCCCGCTATCAAATTGAAAGACAAGTAACCGTAAACATTTTGAATTTACGGCAATTTTGTTCCTAGCTCTCGTTTAAAGACAGAGTTCAATCGAAAAAAACAAATACGGTAAAACAGTCACAACTACTTTTAGAAGCATAGCAGTTATACCACACCGACCAGTTCTGAAACTGATCGAACACAGATTCAACAGGATTGAAAATGAAACTACCTTCCTAGGCCACGTGTTTACCTTCAAGGTGTTACGCTTTTTATGTAAGTCACCAACAGCTAAGTTTACTGGGTCTCGTGATGTAGTGATAAAACTGGCTGATATCAACTATATAGTCAGAAAACAAAAGAAATGTCATAAATGTGAACCAAGTCAGATTGTAGAAGTACTAAACTAAATAACTAGAATAGGCGGGAGTTAGACAATACCGTGAAACCTGACATTGATGATTCGGGGTTGTCACAAACTTAAGAAGGTTGTCAGTGCATTAGAACATATGTTGGAACAGTAAAGAGCTAAAAAAGAATAATTAGAGGGCACAAAAATTATGTTCTGTTTAGCTCTCTGTATGGTTATTATGCGGATGTTGAGGTGATCAGTCAAATGAGCAACACGCATCCAGGACTAAGCCTGATATCTTCGCCACGTTTCTGACTAGGTTCAGTGTAACCTAAATCATAACAACAAACATCTCGATCATAGTTGCTGGGAAAACCTACCGTAATGATACCAGAACCAAAATAGGTCAACACGCTGGTGGACCTACTGACTCTTGTCGGATTGAGAGAGTGTATTGGTAGGGTTTGCGAATCTTTCCATGTATCCAATATTGATTTAATGGAGGACATTGACAAGTAACCTAAGCTGACAAACCTCAGGATATTTCTGCCTTAACAACAATATACGAGATATTACAATGTAAAGTTATGTCCTTTGGCATGACAGAAGTACTCTCACTTTTCAATGCTTATTAAATCAGGTCATGGTAGAGTTGGAGCATCGTGTGAAGTACAAGTGAAATTTCTAAGCAAAAAAAAATATCACATAAGCGAACTTGGTTTTAAATCTTTCAGTGAGTATACTTATCCCGGATAAATTGTTGTTCAAAAATAAAGATATTCTACGTGAAATCAAGGTCGAAGTCATCGTACACTTTCCAATCCGACCTCTAAGAGATAGTTACCTGAATATTTGAAAATGAGTGGTATCTGGTAGAAGATTTGTAGATACTTTCAGTGATCCCGCAGCCTTTCGACAGAATGTCTATAAAAGATCAAACAGCGTCAAACAGCATATCAAGTTGAAAGATACAGAACCGAGTTTAAAAGAATGTCAAACAGCATTTCAAGTTGAAAGCTATCTCAGGCAGTGTGCCAGTACTAGCTCTAGAAGATCTATGAGTCATTGTTCCTACGAAGTAGGCTCTCATTTGTAAATTGTCCGGAAGTCAGTGAGTCAGTCCATCCGAAACCTTTCGTCGGTATAATAAGGAAAACCGTTGACATTAGAACCTTGATTTTTGGCAGGAAGGTACATTAGGGGACTGCTACCAGCAACTTCTGAGCTGACCTACTTAGGTGACCTATAAACATCGAAATTTTGAGAGGATTTCAGGTTATTTCTAGATAGAGGGTCCCCAAGTCATCTCTCGACCGTCTGCCGTATTTCTAGATATAGGGTCCCCAATTGATCTCTCAACCGTCTCCCGTATTCCTACGAACCGTTGGCAGTAGAACCTTGATTTTTGGCATGAACGTGCATTAGGGGACTGTTACCAGCAAGTTTTGAGCTGACCTACCTTTCATGAAAATTTGAACTACTTAGGTGACCTATATACCTCGAAATTGGCAAAAACAAGTCTTAGGCCAAGGTACACAATTAAATCATATCAACCCCTACTCCTTAGGTCCTGTGACGTTAGTCACACTGCCATGTCTTGTATTTGAGAGTTGGGGTTTGCACATACGCTTTATTAGGAATTCTTTCCCATTCATAACACTCTTCAGCATCACAGGAACAGTTATGTTGCAGTAAAGGCTGCGTGCAAAAAGCCATACTGAAAAATAATAATCTGTTGTAATTAATAATAGTTTATTTCAGTATACTTCCATACTTCTGTGCGATCAGTGTCATCCCACGCCACATGTAGATAGCTAATTAGAAGCATTAGGACTTGAATGCCACGTACCATGAAACCAAAAAGTGAAACCTGAATCAGTCATATTTCCTGTTTACTGTTTCGTAAATGAACCAGTCAAAATTACTACTTACCAGGCTATTACATTTCAGGTTAAATTGTCAAATTTGTGTTTTCCAGTTCTCTTCCCTATTCTAATTCCGGCCATGGAAGCTATCAACTTTACCGTTGGTGATAAAGTTTCCAGTACGTATTTTGTGGACATCCTTTCAAAAACCATAAAGGACAGGAGAGCAAACGCCTCTGTAAGTACGGTTCATATCTCGAACAATTGAGAACACCTGACAAGAATCAAGGCTCGTACATTTGTCAATATTTTTGAAATATTATGTATGTCCGTGTATTTGAGCTAATACATTTTGTTAAACGTATCCGATCGTGTGTGTAAGCAACAGCGACAAAGAAAAGGATATGTGAAGTTTACATACAAAAAACTCCGTTGTGTGTGACGGTAATAAAGCGGATGATTTGAATACAAAACCTTTATTTTTTTTCTTGAAGTTTACATGCTTGAATCCCTGGGTATTTACATGAATGGATGATTTACTCTGGTAACAAAAATATACCTAAAATCAAAATCATTCTTGTTTCTTTCAGCAACCAAACTTACTAATATATAAAAAATAATGAAATATAATCCTGTTCTTTTTGTTACAAGAGAAAGTCATCCCTATAAATGCCTCTAAAATACCGTACTAGACCAGAAGTAGTGGATAAAGAGCAACCTGACGCTTATTGACCTCAGAAATTTGCATATGACCTCTGTGACGTCACAGTTGGGTCGGCCATGTTGTAAAGCAAGATGGCGGTGTGGTTCGGGGATGTTCGGGTATGTTCGGGTTGTCGTCCCTGTTGTAAAGCAAGAGGGTGGGTGTCGGCCCTGTTGTAAAGCAAGATGGCGGTGTGGTTCGGTGATGTTCGTGTGTGTTCGGTGTGGTTCGGAGCTGTTCGTGTGTGTTCGTGTGTGTTCGTACCTGTTCGGGCATGGTGGAAAGCAAGATGTCGGTTGTCGGTGCTGTTGTAAAGCAAGATGGTGGTTGTCGTCCCTGTTGTAAAGGAAAATGGTGGTTGTGGGCCCTGTTGTAAAGCAAGATGTCGGAGTGGGTTCGTGAATGTTCGGGAATGGGGTGAAAAACATATAAAAGTAGGTGATTTTTAGTGAATGGGTTATAATCATTGCATTACTTTGGGAAGTTTTTAACTGACCTGATTTGCCTGCCTGCCTGCCTGCCTGTCCAGCCAGCCAGTCATTCTGCTTGCCTACTTTGTATGAGTTGTGGATCCTGCGTGTACTTTTTTCCATTTTACCAGTGCAAATTCACCAGACTTTTACACGGTAGCAGTTCTTCACCAGCCTGAGCCCATAGTCAAGATGAATTCAGCCGACAGAGTCATCCTTCAAGAGAACCGTGTTCGCCTGGTTGATGAGATGCGGCATGCGGGGGCAATATGTGATGTGCTTATGGTTGATAAAATACTGCTGAAACAGGGTGTGGAAGATATCAAGGCGGAGAACACTCCTTCACGACAAAACGGAGCTCTGCTCGATGCTCTAGTGCGTCGTGGTCCCTATGCATTTCTAGCGTTCGTGCATGCACTGAAGAAGACGGAAAATGTAGAATTGGCTGATCTACTTGAAATTCCCGTTGTAGTAGAAGAGGGTATCTTAGTTATGGATACTACCGAACAGCGTACAGCTACCAAACGTACGGACATGCACCCAGAGTGTGGTGTACCAGCCAAACGCGGTGCACGTGCCAAGCGAGGGTCCCGACAAATCCCTTTAGAAATACCTGAACCCGTTCTCCAGCCAGTGCCTGAGGCCATGGATGAGCAAAATGAAGAAGAGCCAGGGGAACAAGAAAAAGAAGAAGACCCCATGGTGCAACTTCCTATGTCTGTGCAGTCCATTAATAACATAATCCAGCAGGCCTATGAGTCGGCCCACACGGATATATGGCAGCTTTCAGCTAATTTGACTGTCAGTGTGAAAGACGCACAAGTACATTTTAATGTACTGGCTTATATGGACAGAGGCCCTAGGCGTATTGCCTTGTCTTCGGAGTGCTGGCAAAGACTGGAGACCGTTTATTATGCCGTGGATGCGGTGATTGCCGAACAGGCGGGTAACGAAGTGAAATTTTCTCTAGGTGAAGACATCTATGTGAGTGTTGGTTATTTCAACGACGACCTGCTGCTGCATATCCGTAAATGGAAAATGACGGCCGATACACAACAGCTTGCTCCTTGTCCTCAGGGTGTCACTTTGAAAATACCGGTGTGGCGCAAGTTGCAGAGTGTGACAGCTGCAATTCGTCAAGCTTTGGATTACCAGGTGTCTCACACTATTTATCTGAAGTACATTGACACAGTTATGGCTTTGGTGAGACCTCGCGTTCGACAACTGCGTCTGGAAGCCTGTGCAGGGTGTTTCAACAACAGTCCCATAATAATGCATACGTGTATGGATATTAGTGTACCCTCACACGCGCTGATCACTGAAGCATTACGGATTGTCACCGAGGAGCAAATTGCCGTGGCATTGGAATCTGCCTGCCCTCCTACCATTCCACGTGAAGAGATTACTACCTACATCTATGTACACCAGGGACGGAAAAACGATGAGGAGTTCAAGCAAGTCTTGTTGCGTAACTGGACAGTAGTACCGTTCCCTAATACGCGCTGATCATTGTGGTGAAAACGGAACTATTGAACCTTTTCATGAAAAAACATTTCACACATTGACCTTATTCCTACACGTTAATTGAAGTGCCATTGATAGCGTATTATTATAAAATTCAACACTGTTTCACTGTGGTGAAGACGAATTATTGAACATTTTCATGAAGCCATTTTTCACACATTTTACTCTATTCCTATACGTTCATTGAAGCGCCATTGATAGCGTATAATTATATTAAAATTCAATATTTCCAGTTTCACTGTTGTAAATACGTTCATTCTATTGTGTTAGTGTTGTTGTTGTATAAATATTGAACTACTTTTCAAGTTGAAAACATTCAGATAAAAACATGTTTGTTTCATTCTATTGTGTTAAATAAAAAAAAATTTCAAAAAAATTTAAAAAAAAAAATGCGTGTTAGTGTTCATTTAGTGGGGGAGCTGATGTTATATTTTTTGTGCTCAGTTAGAAGTTTCTCTTTCGAAGGAATGGGGTGGCCCTGAAAAGGGCCGTTGGAAAGTGTTACTACACTTGTTTTTTTAGGAGCGGTAGATTTTCTTCACTCCGGCTACCTGCCTTCTGCAGACGGGACACTTTATTTTAAAATGCTGTTCGTCGGTTTCATTGCAGTGGCACTCATCCCCTGTACACGTTAGTGTCACCCAGCATTCTTCGCATACGCATAAATGTCCGCACGGAAATAGGGCGTACTCTGTTTCCTCGTTTGTACACACACTGCAGTTGGCTTTACTTAGTTCTTTATGCAGGTCTTTTTGTAGTTGAACCTTGACTCTGTCCATTTGCTTCATGTCTTCTCTCATTTCGTCCATCTGTTCGTTTTGGCTGGCCACCTGGTCGTGTAGGCGCAGCATCTCTTCGTTCATGCGGGTTACCTCGTCGCAAGAGTATTGTTGTTGTTGTTGTTGTTGTTCAGGTGGTGCTGTTGTAGCTGGCATCTCTGTTTCCGGTGTTGTTATAATTGGCGTTTGGGTAGCCGTTGTATTTTCTGGTGGTTTGTGACAGTTTCTGTTACAGTTTAACCACTGTACGGTGGGCAGTTCTTCTTCGTCCGTGTCATCATCATCATTATTATCTTCATCCATAGCCGCCGTCACCTCTTGGTCTTGTTGTGCACTTTGGCGTCTCAACGTATCGGCAATATGACGTTGATGCACTCGCTGTAGGCTTGTAATAATCGTGACACCGCCATCCTCTTCATGTGTAATCACCTCCCTATGGTCTCTAGGATCCTCGAATACTAGTCTTCTTGTAGTCATGATGTATTATTGTGTATGAATGGTAATAACATTGATCGCGCTAAATATATATATATGTGTAGGCACTCATGTTGTAAATCAACACGGTGGGTGTCGGCCCTGTTGTAAACCAACATGGTGGCGTCATTCGGAGATGTTCGGGGCAATGCAGTGTTATGATAAATGATTGTGTCTATTAATAGCATCACAGTTACACCGCATCGCTGATTGGTGGGTGTACCAAAATGTTTACGCCAACGTCCGCGCGACCACCCTTCCTGGGTTAATTTACAATCCTGAGATTTTGCACGCGCAACCACCCTTCCTGGGTTAATTTTTTGTCTTACGCGTCTAAAATGGATGAAATCATTAAAATAGTGGCTTAGTCTACTGCTAATTTTCTTAATTTTTAAATGCTACATCCCTGAGTTGCCCCCGTTCAATTTGAAATAATTTTTATACTGACCTGGCATTTATTGCAAAATCACACGGGGTTTAAAATTGTCAAAGAAACACAAAATTTCTTGCAGCGTGCAGCGTGCATGTTTGGAGCCACCATTTCGCTGACGTCCGTGCGCTGTACGGTATAAATAGCAGTGTTTTTTTATCTTGTTCATTCACAATTACATGATGTCTGAAATAATGGATGTTGATGCAATGATAAAGCAGTTGCTGAGTGATGGTGACCTATCACTCTCACCGATGCAGAACACAAAATGGCTGGATGATATATTACAGCCCCCAGATGAACAACACGCACCGGTACCACAGCATGATGTCACCGCGCTGGAAAGTACACAACACCCACCGATAGACGACCAATGGCTGGATGATATATTACAGCCCAGCCTCTTTACAGATCAACAAGAAGAACCGGTACTACAGCATGATGATGATGATGATGTCACCTCCCTGCAAAGTCCACCGTTTCAACAAATGCTCCAACATGTGTTCCAACACTATGATCAAGAAGAAGATAGCCAAGTTCAACTGCTACCCGTCCCCAATCAGTTGGTACATCCGGAAGAAAAAAAAGCAGGACAAGAAGAAAAAGAAGAAGGCGTGGGAGACCAGGGAACGAGAATACAGCCAGAAGAGGAGGAGAAGGGAGAGGAGAAAAGCGTAGGAAGAAAAAGAAAAAGGAGTCAACAACAAAAACAAGAAATTGAACACCTGCATGACTACGCTACTACCATAAAAAGAAGACTGGCACCACCCGTAAAATGGACACCAGCCCGGTTTTTACGCTGTGTACAATGCGCTACACGTTTTGCAAAATATGCAATATTTCCCTGCGGCCACCAAGCCCTGTGTCTACGCTGTATGGATGCCACACAGACCCACCCAAAAGACGACCCTATGTTCAATGATACACCCCTAGAGTGTATTTTTGTCACCATGGATTGTCCCGTGTGTACCCGGCGGCGGATAAATTTCTCCCCAATGATGTAAACCCTTACATCTCCAAAGGCCCTTTTCAGGGCCAACCATTCCTCCGAAAGAGGGACTTCTAACTCAGCACAAAAAATAAAAAAACACCCAACTCCTGCACATGCACACACCTAAAGGTAACAATAGGTAAAAAAATAACACATGAATTTTTTTCCATGTTAAAAAACCCATTCCTATGTTTATACCATTAGAATTGCCCCTAAAAAGAGTGGCGTGCACTGTATTTAATGCACATGTATGCCAGAATCCCTTGATTTGACACGAAAATTCACACTAACCAACTCCCATGTTAAATGATTGTGTCTATTAATAGCATCAAAGTCACACCACAGCGCTGATTGGTGGGTGTACCAAAATGTTTACACCGACGTCCGCGCGACCACCCTTCCTGGGTTAATTTACAATCCTGAGATTTTTGCAGATTGGTAATAATACTATATCAGAATATAGAGGCGAGTATCTGTTCCTATGTTAAATCATGGCCCTGAAAAGGGCCGTTAAGGAGCAGGGATTGTTTTTTTTTTTTTTTGGAGTTGGAGATTGGTAATTATAGAGGAGAGCAGATGTAGGACCTGATTTGAATTGAAATGTGCCAAGTGAGAAGTTCCCCTTTCGGGTGTAAATGGTTGGCCCTGAAAAGGGCCTTTGGTGTCAATTTGTTGACCCTGTTTTATTCAGGGGCAGTTCTCCTGTCTACTGCATATTGCTGACTGAAAAGTACCGGCCGATGTCCACGAATTCCGGCTGGACCTGGAATGGTTGTTGTTGTTGTTCTTGTTGTGGTGGTGGTGGATGGAGCTCGTTCATGGCCGCTTTCACGTTGTTCAACCAATCTTGATCTGTCAGCGTTCTTGCTTGAACGATGAGGGCTCGGAGAATCCTGGCTGCTCTCGGTGAAAAGTTCCTGTCCACCTCCCGGCACCATCTCTCAATTTCTCTCAGCCAGAATGCTTTCAGGGCTTTCACCTCCCTCGCTCTCTGCTCCCTCTCCTTCACCATTCTTGCCGAAGCCTTTGTGGTCGACATCTTGGCTGCCATGATGATAATTGCGTGAATGTCT
The DNA here is from genome assembly GCA_036873755.1 of Hanleya hanleyi. NCBI lineage: Eukaryota > Metazoa > Mollusca > Polyplacophora > Lepidopleurida > Hanleyidae > Hanleya > Hanleya hanleyi. The sequence goes on along the minus strand of JAVTVY010052795.1, from coordinate 7,094 downwards.
TTTGCAGTCTGGCAAATGTGATTTGAATGGCGCTTACCCACGCCACTCCGGGGTTTATAATGAAAATCCAGAAGATGTTTCATTGGCTGTTAATACGGGCGCCAACTCATTCATTGGTTCTATTTTCAGCCTCACCATTGGTTCTTTTATCGAGCGCTGATTGGTCCAATATGGCGCGCTGTAATACCTCCTGGGTTAACATTACAATCCCGTCTTTTTGCACGAAATTGGTATGGCAATTCCTAGGTTAAATGAATTCGTATCTCTATAACAATTAGGGGTTGATTTCACGTGCGCACGGACCTCGTCGAAGAATACCACGTCCGCGCTTTTGCATGTACAGCTATGTATTGGCGTAAGTGATGCATTCTGGGTCACGTAGAATCCTCACTTTTGTGCGCAAAATTGCTATGGCAAATTCCCAGGTTAAATCATTTCGTATCTCTATAACATTAGGGGTTGAATTACACGTCGCTGATTGGCTCAATTTTAGGCGGGCGTAATGCATTGGTAATAATACTATATATAGAATATAGAGGCGAGTACCCGTTCCTATGTTAAAACATTGCATGTATTGAAATAACATTGGAGGTTTGTCCCTGAAAAGGGCCGCGTGCACTGTATTTAATGCACATGTATGCCAGAATCCCATTGATTTGACACTAAAATTCACACTAGCAAAGCCCCATGTTAAATGATTGCGTCTATTAATAGAGTCGATAGTCGATGTGGAGAGTACCTAAAATGTTTACGCCGACGTCCGCGCGCCACCATCCTTCCTGGGTTAATTTTTTACAATCCGTTCACTGTGTCTATGTTTCAAGTAAGGAGATGGCCCTGAAAAGGGCCGTTGAGGGGCCGGGATTGTTTTTTTTTTTTGCGTGTTTGCAGATGGCTAATAATACTATAGAGGAGGAGAGGAGAATGTAGGATTTCAATTGAATGTGCCTTGTTTAGAAGTTCCTCTTTCGAAGGAATGGTTGGCCCTGAAAAGGGCCGTTGATTTGGTTGGCCCTGAAAAGGGCCGTTGGATCCGTCTTTCACTCTTCCTCTACGGGTATGAACATCGAAACAGGCAGCATGGTATAGTGGCTCGCCGACGGCCCCGGTGTTATCGGGATGTCTCGTCCAATGGTGCTGGGTGCAATTTGGGGCGGCGGTGGTGGTAAAAATAGCATGTCCTCCTCCTCCTCCTTCTCCTCCTGTACTTCGAGTGTGTTTTGCCCCAAAATATTCTCGATGAAATTCATAAAATCTTGGCCGTTTATTTTGCGTGGAGCAGCCGTCATCAGGCCATGAAGCTGGGCCCACTTGTCGACAGTAAGATGGATGTTTTCTTCAGCCCACGTCTTCATGGCCTTCACCCAATAGGTCTTCGCTCTGTTCACCTTCACTGCTTCTCTGTGGGCTTTGGCGGCTGCTCCCCTTGTCGTTGACATCTTGGCTACAACTTGACTTTTCGTGTGAAACATTTTTCTCTCTCAAAGTATGTGTTTGGAGTGACGCTATGCACGCTCCCGCTGGCTTTATACGAAAATACAGTAGTTTTTCATTGGTAGTTTGAATCACCGCCTACGGGTTTCATTGGTTCTTTTTAATGATGGCTGATTGGTTCTTTCAAAGACATTTCATTGGCTCTAATTGGCGCCATCTCATTGGTCCCTAGTCTCAACTCCCCACTCTTCCTGGGTTACGCCAGAATCTCTTCATTTTGCACGAAAATTCGCACTAGTCAATTCCCATGTTAAAATCATTGTGTGTATTAATAGCATGAGAGTGACACCGCATCGCTGATTGGTGGGTGTACCAAAATGTTTACGCCAACGTCCGCGCGACCACCCTTCCTGGGTTAATTTACAATCCTGAGATTTTGCAGATTGGTAATAATACTATAGAATATAGAGGCGAGTATCTGTTCCTATGTTAAATCATTGCATGTATTGAAATAACATTGGAGGTTTGGCCCTAAGAAGGGCCGCGTGGCGTGCATGCATGTTGAGGTTCAGTCTCTCTAACTTACGCCAGAATCCCTTGATTTGACACGAAAATTCACACTAACCAACTCCCATGTTAAATGATTGTGTCTATTAATAGCATCAAAGTGACATCGCATCGCTGATTGGTGGGTGTACCAAAATGTTTACACCGACGTCCGCGCGACCACCCTTCCTGGGTTAATGTACAATCCTGAGATTTTGCAGATTGGTAATAATACTATAGAATATACAGGCGAGTATCTGTTCCTATGTTAAATCATTGCATGTATTGAAATAACATTGGAGGTTTGTCCCTGAAAAGGGCCGCGTGAAAAAAAGAGCATGATGAGCATGATAATGATGGAACAGTCTCTCACTTTCGCCAGAAGCCCATTCTCACACTAGCCAATTCCCATGTTCAATGATTGCGTGGAGAGTACCCAAATGTTTACGCCGACGTCCGCGCGCCACCACCCTTCCTGGGTTAATTTACACTACAGACCGGAACGAAAGTACTATATCTAGAGAACGCACAGAGGCTAGCGTGTCAGTGTCACCTGATGAAGCGACCACACAGCACGTGGCCACCTACCAGGACGATGAAGGGTAAAAAGAAGAACACGGTTATGAAGCGGCCCCCACCCCAGAGAAAAAAGGCGTCTACAGTGAACAAGGTGTTAACCGATTTATATTACAATCCTACCAGCCCAGCCGCCTATAGTGCTGTGGGCGCACTGGCTCGAGCGGCCCGTTCGCAAGGCATTAATCGAACTGAAGTACGAGACTGGTTAAAAACCCAAGACACGTATAGTTTACATCGAGCAGCTCGACGACATTTTCGCCGTAACCGAGTGATCGTCGGAGGTGTAGACGCACAATGGCAAGCGGATTTGGTGGATATGAGTCGATTTGCTTCCCACAATGATGGCTATCGGTACATGTTGACCTGTATCGATATTTTATCCAAGTACGCCTGGGTCCTGCCCGTTCGTACCAAAACAGGAGAGAATTTGATACGGGCATTCCAGCAGATTTTCAAGACGGGACGCAAACCCCTGTATTTGCAAACGGATGAAGGCACAGAATTTCTCAACCGACCCTTTCAAGCCTTTCTGAAGAAACAGAAAGTATTTTTCTTCCATACGTATAACGAGACCAAAGCCTCTGTGGTGGAACGATTCAATCGCACCTTCAAAGGGCGGATGTATAAGTATTTTACCGCCAAAAACACTCGACGCTACCTCGATGTACTACCTCAACTGGTGAAAGGGTACAATCGAGCCTATCATCGCAGTATCGAGCGAGCCCCCCTCGATGTGACAAAAGGCAACGAACATCAAGTGCGCCGTACGCTGTACCAGCAGCCATCATCATCATCATCATCATCATCATCACCCCGTTACAAACGTGGAGATGTGGTACGCGTGAGTAAAGTGAAAGGACAATTTGAGAAAAGTTATTTGCCGAACTGGAGTGACGAGCACTTTGTCATTGTTCGCCATAAACCTCGACAGCCACACGTCTATCAACTGGAAGATTTACATGGCGAAACACTGCAAGGCACGTTTTATGAAGCCGAATTACAACCGGTGGTGAAAACACGGAAAGATTACTACACGGTGGAAAAGATTTTGAAAACGGAACGTCGACGGGGAATCCCCTATCATTTCGTCAAATGGCAAGGGTGGCCCAATTCGTTTAATTCCTGGGTATCCGGCCGTGACATGAAACGTCTATAAATTCTACCGCACATCACCAGCCTCCATCAGTGTAGATGGGTTACCATGGAGAGTGAACGTCGTCTACCCTTACTGTTACAGACTCGAAAAGGCCAAGTCGGTACGCTGTTGTGTGCAGTAGTGCTTCTGGGTACCTTATTTGGAGGTGTGTTCTACGATTTGTCCTACCTGATATCCTGTTTTTCAACACTCAGTCGTCCAAGTGCTGCTCCACCGGTGCCTGAACGTCAAGTGCAACACCCCAACAGTACGAGTACCAACCTCACCACGACCACGACGACTCGCCCTCCTACATCGCCGTTTTTTAAGCGTACTCCTCGACCTCACCACCAGCCTGCCCCTCCTACCACACCGTTTTTAAGCGTACACCTCCACCTGACCGTCAGCCTGCCGTATCAACCCCTGAGACGACGGAACCTATCATCACCACACTCAGCCCTACCACACCACCGTCTAAGCGTACTACTACTCGACCTCACCACCGCCATCAACCTACCGGTGCCGTATCTAGTCGCCGATTCGAACGTTCCACTACACCCTCACCTACCAACACGATTCACCTGGGTTCCGGTGAATCACGTTTACCACGGCAACGGTACCCACAACGGTACCCATTGGACTACGATCCCCGGTGGGATCCACGGGAACGCTGGTGGGCTTCTAATCGGCAAGCGCAAATCACCAAATAAGAAGAAAAAAAAAATTGATGGATCCTCGATGGCAGCATCCTTTCACGTGTCTCATCGCTGGACCGACAGCATCGGGAAAAACACACTTCGTTCAACGCCTCATCGAACACAGGGCAGCCCTGATTTCACCGCCTGTAGCTGGAATCCTGTGGTGTTATGGCGCTTGGCAACCCGCGTACGAGGCACTGGCTCGTGTCCCGGGACTCACCTTAGTGGAAGGCTTACCCCCTGAGGATACACCCCAAGACACGTTGGTGGTGGTGGACGATCTCATGACGGAAACGGACAGTCGAATCACCCGTCTCTTTACCAAAGGCAGCCATCATCGTCGGTTGAGCATTATCTACATCGTGCAGAATCTCTTCAGTAAGAACAAAGAGCACCGGAACATTAGTTTGAATGCTCAGTATGTGGTGTTATTCAAAAACCCCAGAGACGCCTCGCAAATTACCCATCTGGCCCAACAGATGTACCCTAAAAACACGGCCTTTGTACGAGAAGCCTTTGAAGATGCCACCCAACCCGCTCACGGCTATCTACTCATCGACTTGAAACAAGACACGCCCTCCACCCTTCGATTGCGTACTCACATTTTTCCCGACGAGATCCAGACGGTGTACACGCCCAAATAAAAAAAAATAAAAGAAGAAGACAAGCCACTCTAGCCATCACTCATCATGTCGGCACGGCTACGCAGACACGCGCCCGCGCTCCGCGTACTCCGCAGCGCGCCACCGGAGGTGGGCCGGGCCCTGGTGCGCGGCGCGGAGCCCGAATTGGTACGGTGTTTGTGTGAAGTGGCCCATAATGTGTTAAAAGGCAATGTCCCCCTCAGTGCTGTACAGAAGGGACACTTGCAACGGCACAAGGCAGGTCTCAGAACGTTAGTCAAGAAGACGGAGAGTTTGAAGAAAAAGAAACAGGTGTTACAGCGCGGTGGATTTCTCGGTGCACTCCTCGCTCCCTTAGCCGTTGGTGTACTGGGGCCATTACTCGGCTCCATCTTGGGAGGAGGAAGACGCTAACATGGAACATACGAAAAAAATGATGCTGGTCGAACCGCGATTGTTACAGAGTTTACAATCGCCCTATCCCGTGCCGGCCACTGTGCAACAACTCCAATCTCTGGATGAAGAAATGAATACTATACTGCAACAACGTGGACTCTCCGATCACGAGAAAATTCAACGCTACCATCATACACTGAACCGGTACCAGACGTTTATGGATCAATATAGAGGCGTAGCAAGTAATACTAGTACTACGCCACCACCACCACCACTACCCACACCACTACCCACAACTACAACAGGGGCTGCTCCATCACCTCAGCTGGAAGAAGAAGTGTTGAGCAGTGTGCCTAAAGCCTACAAGACGCGGGCCCGTTTATTGTTGGACCGGGTGAAACAACATGCCGATATGGGTTGGAATGCGGAAGGAAAGCTACTGATTCGAAACAAAGTGGTACCGGGGTCTCATATCACCGATTTGATCAACGATATGGTACGGGCACGCAAACATTCCAACCCCCCGGGCTGGGAAGTGTTTGCTGAAGGCTTAAAAGACACGCACATTCCACAAGAATTGGTAGGCAATCCTAACCGTTGGGCCTTTATGGAGCAATCGAACACCCCACCCTCAGCACCATCACCACCACCACCACAGCAGGCCTCTTGGGAGCTGATGTCACCACCCAAAACACCAGCACGACGCTTTGGACGTTTCAAATCACTGCCACAACGCCGAGTGGGGACCCCCACCCCCAAGGCCAGTCACTGGGAACCCTACTAATAATACTATAAAAAACCGGTGCAGAAGCCACAACCACATCAGTTGTCATCATGTTTTACCTGACGTTGCCCAGTAATAGCTCACTCGACGTGTTTCCTGACAACGCCTTGACCAAGTATGTCACGCAATTACCTCAACCGTTACATTTATCGGGACGCTGGGAATGTGGACTGGTGGAGATTCAATACCCTTACTCATGGTACAACGTACAACACGGAGAAATATGGTACGAAGTGGTGTACGAAGAAAAAATCTACAGACTGACGCTCCCCGCAGGCCAATACGATACACCGCAGAAGTTCGTAGCGGCTCTGAATGCCTTGATGACGTACGAGGCTCTACTGAAGTTCACGAAGGATGCATCACCCCTGTTATCCATGCGCTTGAAGAATAACCTGTGCTTCGAGGTGAACGAACACAACGACAAGAGCTTTATCCGGCTGTCCCCGCTCGTGAGCGCGAAACTGAGTTCTAGACTAGAGGAAATGTTACGGCTGACTCACCACGTGATCATGAGGGGTCCGACCAATGAGTACGGTTCCCATTTGATGGATATGAAAGAAGGCCTGTACGCACTGTACGTCTACTCGGATGCCGTGGACAGCCATATTGTGGGTGATATGAACACACCTCTGTTACGAGTGGTGCCCATTAGCAAGACGTATGGCGAACAAGCCACCCACAGTTTCAACCCTATCATGTTCCTGCCCGTACGCCATACCGATATCGACACGATCACGGTGGATATAAGAGATGACACGGGACGGCCGATCCCATTCGAGCGAGGAAAAGTGGTGCTGACACTTGCTTTCCGACAAACCCGTTCTCCTCACTTCGTATAATAATAATGTACGTGCCTTACGAGTGCCATACGCCCAGCTATGCCGACTACTACAAAA
>JAVTVY010052794.1:0-27222 GCA_036873755.1 Hanleya hanleyi | reverse complement strand
CTGTGTCCATTCAATGACAATATATAGACAAGCTAGTGCTATAACATGTTCCTTGTACATGTATGTTGCGCGGGTGATGGGTGGGTACAGCTTCCTGTTGTTTCAAAGCATTTTACTGAGAAGCAACAGGAACTTGATAATGTGATGTCTAGCACTGTCATATCACTTGTCTTTATTGCACCATGTAAGCGTCCTGGCTGTGTCTTGTGTGCTGTCTTCAGTGTTTTATAGGGTGAATGGAGGGTGTCTGATTCCATGCTGCTTCAAAGATTTCTTCTTTGAAGTAACAGGAACGTAACTTGGCTGGGTGGTGCTTAGTTGGTTCATCGCGATATAGCTGAAATATTGTTGAAAGCCACGCTAAATTCTATTCGCTCACTCACCCTTACTTGTATGTTGCATGTTCTCGGTCCCAATTGGGCGTTAAATGTTCTTTTGATTCCTTCTTGGTTTTAGATTCCCTTTTCTGGTCATACAGCTCTGTTAGCTATCCTGACGTAATTTGATGGCCTTCCAATAAAAAACCCCAGCCTCCAACAGGCATAAGATGCCCCTTTTTGGGATTGTTCTTTTCAGTTTCACCCTCACCGACTCCAACACTCTTCAGATGAAGGTTTGTACCATTTCGTCCAAAAATTTTGGCTTTTTTCGGCGGTCACAAACATACAAACAGAAACGTGTAGAACTAAACACGGACGAGTACCTGGGACGAGTATAATATTCGTCCCAGACCGGACACACCTGAAGTTTTATCCAGGTGAGCCATAGTAGCACACCTCAATCTTTTAACAGTCGTGTAAATAACCATGAAAAGATGCCATGGGGGTCTTGGTGTATAACACTGATGTTACGAAAATGCCAAGGTGTGAATGAGAAATACCAGCAAGGCCGGAGAGAACAGAGCTTCGGCACTGACGGTCTTTGCTGGGTGTAAACATGACAAATAAATAAAATAAAATTGTGACAAACAGATGTTTACGGGATGTCCAATAATGGCAAATGAGTAAGTGATCGGTCACTGTTCCATTTGCCAAGTTGAAAAGTGGTACAATGAACTATATCCCCAGTGCCAGCAAAAATTGAAGGCCACTACGTATGTATACCTGGATGATCCAGTCAAATATTCATCTTTATATATTGCCAATCACCATTTTCCATTTAGGCTATGTCGCATGTGACTAAAATTAAAATTATTTATTTGGCACGAACATGCAAGCACGCTGTGCACCTGTGTGTTATGCCATAATTGCATCGAAGTGAGTAAGATAGCAACCTTTGATTGGTCGTATCACAGGCCCGCAAAACAAGAGTTTTGGGGGGTGTGGGCGGTGGCATTAGGGTGAAGTGTCGAAATATGGGGTCTCTATATATAACCCCATGCTTTTTATAAATCCACAAGGTGTGAAACGCACTTTGGGTGAATCGAGAAATAAACGGTTTACCGCCAAACAAAATACATCAGCTTATTCTACAAGTATCACTTTATATATTCCCGCTCGTCAAATTAGTAAATTTGTGCAATTTTTTACCTTTGCCGGGCGATTCAAAATCCAACGTAACTGTCTTCTGATTGGTCAGTCGCGACACACCTCTGGCAAGAGAGGTCAGACACTGATCAGCTGTCGCGACTGACCATTCAGAATTGAAAACGAAGCCCGCCATAATCTCACTGTTCCTAGATGGATGGACAGTTACGTTGGATTTTGAATTGCCCGGCAAAGGTAATAAATTGTGCAAATTTACTAATTTAAACGGGAATATATAAAGTGATACTTGTAGATTATGCTGATGTATTTTGTTTGGCGGTAAACCATTTATTCCTCGATTCACCCAAAGTGCGTTTCACACCTTGTTGTGGAATTATATAAAGCATTATATATATTTCGACACTTCACCCTAATACCACCGCCCACACACCCAAAACTCTTGTTTTGCGGGCCTGTGGTCGTATTGATGACAATGACAATTGACTGTCGGTAAAGAAGCAAGTCGGTAACCTGTTTAACTAGCTAAAATATTTCAAGATTTATAAAACAGATGTAAAACAATGAGAACAGGCTAGTACACTCACATGTGCCCATTTACCGGTGCAAACCGGCCCAGGCAAATATCTTTCAAGTTTTGATTTGACTAGGTTAGGGCAGATGGACTATTTTGGTTAAACCTACCAGGCTGCACCCATCAAACAATCAATGCTATCTCCATAATGTTATAGCCTATCAAATTGGAGTTATTTTGAGCTTATCCCCCTGAGCAGAGAGTCATGGGTTAATTCAAAATAACTGCACGGAGTTTACTCTTCTTTTTTTTTCGTATTTCTTCAAAATGTTCTAATAGAAATTGAGTGTGTAGTATAAATGAATAACAAAGGGTGGCACCTTTAAGACTAAGTTTAATGGTCATGAGCTTTTGCAGATAGTGGATATCTGCTTCATCAGGTGAAGTGAATGTTTGACTTTTTTCTCATAAAAGTGTCCAGAATTATCTTATTTCACATTGGATAATTTATCATGTAGTTTTGTTCAGAGAAAATAATACAAAGAAACTGACCAAAACAATGCCCTTTTGGAATATGATGTCACTGTGGCGTTATCAAAGCATGCAGTGATCTTGGGTTGTTTATTTTTTACTTTTTTATATGCCCGTATTATGGTATGGTGTCATCCGTCCATAAACTTTTTCTCGTGAACGCAACTCGAGTTTTCAATGGATTCTTTTGAAATTTGGTGCACGGGATTGGTATCATGTGTAGATGTGCACGAACTTTTTTTGGCCCGATTCGACGTTTTCTTGAGTTACTCCCCTTGATTTTGGTCTTGAAGGCCTTGTATTTGGCACCTACTGTCTTCGTCAATAAAACTCGTCCCAGAATTTTCAATGGATTCTTCTGAAATTTGGTACACATGATCGGTACCATGTATAGATGTGCACAAACCTTTTTCGGCCCGATTCAAAGTTTTCTTGAGTTACTCCCCTTGATTTTGGTCTGAAATCCTTGTATTTGGCACCAACTGTCTTCGTGAATGCAACTCGTTTTCAATGGATTCTTCTGAAATTTGGTACAAATGATCAGTATCATGTGTAGATGCGCATGAACTTTTTCGAACCAATTCGACATTTTCTTGAGTTACCCCCCTTGATTTTAGTCTGGAATCCTTTTATCTGGCACCTACATGTATGGTCCTCGTGAACGAAACTCGTCCCAGGGGTTTCATTGGATTCTTTTGAAATAAGCTACACGATTGGTGCCAAGTGCACATGTGCTCAAACTTTTTTCGAGTTGATTCGACAGTTTCTTGAGTTACTCCCCTTGATTTTGGTCTGAAATCTTTTATTTGCCACCTACTGTCCTCGTGAACGCAACTCGTCTCAGACTTTTCGATGGATTCTTTTGCAATTTGGTGCATATGATCGGTACCATGTGTAGATGTGCACGACCTGTTTTTGAGCCAATTCGACATTTTCTTGAGTTATTCCCCTCGATTTTATCCGAAATCCTTTTATTTCGCACCCACTGTCCTCGTCAATGCAACTCTTTCCTGAGTTTTCCGTTAATTCTTTTGAAATTTGGTACAAACACTCAGGGCCATGTGTACATGTGCATGATCTTTTTCGAAGGTTTCATTTTATTTTGCACCTACTGTCCTTGTGAATGCAACTCATTCCTGCTCCTACAAATACAGCTCCAGGCCCTTGCGTAACTCCCCCGACCTGATTTCCAAACCTGCCTACACCACTTGATACAACAATGATGGCTTATACATGTTCAGTATTATGACAATTGCAACAATACAAACAACATACAGTCCAGGTAGGTTCATTTGCATTGTTAACCTTTGTCTATAGCAACATGACTTTCATTATCCTTGAGGCTAGGAAGCTGAAACTTGCCACATTATATCTTTGGTTCCAGCGCTACAATAAAATGTAACAAAATTGAAGATGGCCTCTATGATGATGTCACAGTGACGTCATATTATAAAAATAAGCCATTTTATTGACGATTTTTCTGATCGATTTTTCAAATTTTGTATTTGTGCCATTTTCTTCGCGCAAATTAAATCAGTAAATAATCATCTGATATAAAATAAAATATTATTATGCACTTTCACGTAGACAAAATACACCAAATTGGAAGAAAATACGACAAAAACTGCCATCCATTTTGAATTTACCCATGATGCTCTTCTCCGAGAATTAAATGGCCCTAATATGATTTGCTATATGGACACAAGGTGCCAGCTCTCAACACCCCCGAGCATAATGGTATTGTCACCCAGTGGGAATAAGGTGTAGTTTCAGACCCCTACCCCAATCTGCCTCTAAACCTGAAATCGTCCTAAGCACTCTCGGTCATGTCAATAGCGACGGATAGAAGTCAACGTGTTATTTTAATGTTAATTTCATGTTCCTGTCCCTCAATGGGCGTTAAATGCAATTTCCGATCCTTTTTCTGTGTCTATTCACTCTCTGAGATCCCTATAGTTATCCTGAAAATGCTTGACAGGCTTTTGACCGAAAAAACCCCTCCTATATTACGGGCCTCTATTTTCACACTTGGTATTCCCACAGCTATCTTGACAAAGTTCCATGAACATTCGACCAAAGCTGTGTCCATTCAATGACAATATATAGACAAGCTAGTGCTATAACATGTTCCTTGTACATGTATGTTGCGCGGGTGATGGGTGGGTACAGCTTCCTGTTGTTTCAAAGCATTTTACTGAGAAGCAACAGGAACTTGATAATGTGATGTCTAGCACTGTCATATCACTTGTCTTTATTGCACCATGTAAGCGTCCTGGCTGTGTCTTGTGTGCTGTCTTCAGTGTTTTATAGGGTGGATGGAGGGTGTCTGGTTCCATGCTGCTTCAAAGATTTCTCCTTTGAAGTAACAGGAACGTAACTTGGCTGGGTGGTGCTTAGTTGGTTCATCGTGATATAGCTGAAATATTGTTGAAAGCCACGCTAAATTCTATTCACTCACTCACCCTTACTTGTATGTTGCATGTTCTCGGTCCCAATTGGGCGTTAAATGTTCTTTTGATTCCTTCTTGGTTTTAGATTCCCTTTTCTGGTCATACAGCTCTGTTAGCTATCCTGACGTAATTTGATGGCCTTCCAATAAAAAACCCCAGCCTCCAACAGGCATAAGATGCCCCTTTTTGGGATTGTTCTTTTCAGTTTCACCCTCACCGACTCCAACACTCTACAGATGAAGGTTTGTACCATTTCGTCCAAAAATTTTGGCTTTTTTCGGCGGTCACAAACATACAAACAGAAACGTGTAGAACTAAACACGGACGAGTACCTGGGACGAGTATAATATTCGTCCCAGATGAGCCATAGTAGCACACCTCAATCTTTTAACAGTCGTGTAAATAACCATGAAAATATGCCATGGGGGTCTTGGTGTATAACACTGATGTTACGAAAATGCCAAGGTGTGAATGAGAAATACCAGCAAGGCCGGAGAGAACAGCTTCGGCACTGACGGTCTTTGCTGGGTGTAAACATGACAAATAAATAAAATAAAATTGTGACAAACAGATGTTTACGGGATGTCCAATAATGGCAAATGAGTAAGTGATCGGTCACTGTTCCATTTGCCAAGTTGAAAAGTGGTACAATGAACTATATCCCCAGTGCCAGCAAAAATTGAAGGCCACTACGTATGTATACCTGGATGATCCAGTCAAATATTCATCTTTATATATTGCCAATCACCATTTTCCATTTAGGCTATGTCGCATGTGACTAAAATTAAAATTATTTATTTGGCACGAACATGCAAGCACGCTGTGCACCTGTGTGTTATGCCATAATTGCATCGAAGTGAGTAAGATAGCAACCTTTGATTGGTCGTATCACAGGCCCGCAAAACAAGAGTTTTGGGGGGTGTGGGCGGTGGCATTAGGGTGAAGTGTCGAAATATGGGGTCTCTATATATAACCCCATGCTTTTTATAAATCCACAAGGTGTGAAACGCACTTTGGGTGAATCGAGAAATAAACGGTTTACCGCCAAACAAAATACATCAGCTTATTCTACAGGGGTAAAAGCGTTCGGTGTCCGGTTTTTCACGTATATTATCGTTCTATTATCGTTTGAAACGCGTTTCAATAGCGTTCTAAACGCGTTTTGTATTCGTTTCGTTTGCTTCTCAAAGAACGCGTTTATACCTCGCAAACGCATTTGATCATCGGTATGTTCATTTATCTTTCGTTTCGTTTCGCTTAAAACGCGTTTCACGAACGCGTTTATGAACGCGTTTGAAACGCGTTTTGTTGTTGTTGTTGTTAAATAAGCATCACCGTCCACACCACGGTTGCTTCGTCGGGCGAGAATACTATTTGGTCTGTTTTTTTTATTTGTGCAATGGTTCGGCGACTGAGTGTTGATCAAAACCCGCATGGAGTCAAGGTCAGGCGAAATGCTTTTTCGGTTCGGTATCACACGCCTGTCTAATCATTTCGCTCGGTACGGGAAGACAAATCTTTCTTCGCTTGGTGAACGAAAAGATTTAAGCTTACGTTTGAAACGCGTTTTGAAAACGCGTTTCGTAACGCGTTTTATTGCTGTTGTTGTTGTTGTTAAATAAGCATTACCGTCCACACCACGGTTGCTTCGTCGGGCGAGAATATTATTTGGTCTGTTTTTTTTATCTTTGTACAACGGTTCGGCGACTGAGTGTTGGTCAAAAGCTGCATGGAGTCAAGGTCAGGCGAAACGCTTTTTCAACTCAGTATAACATGCCTGACTAATCATTTCGCTTGGTACGGGAAGACATATATTGTTTCGCTTGGTGAACGAAAAGATGTAATCTTAGCGCAATATATAAACGAAACGAATTACCGGACACAGAACGTGTTTACCCTTGTATATTAAAGGCTATGCCACATATATTTATAGCACAGGGATTATAATAGGGGCTGGGGAAAGCCCCGACACGTGGACTTCCTGGCCTGGTTTGCAAAATAAAAACACAAATTTGCACAAAGTCGAACGAAAAGAGAAACCCGTTCGAAACGCGTTTATAAAACGCATTCACAAACGCGTTTGTAAACGCGTTTCGATCAGAGCAAACGCGTTTGACGAGGGAAACGCGTTTTGATAAAATAAAAATTAAGCGATATTGAAAGCGTTTCGTTTACTATAATCGTTTGGTAAGCGTTTGAAACGCGTTTACATTTCGTTCCGTTCGTGTTTCGTTAGGTCAAACTAAACGAAAATAACCGGACACCGAACGCTTTTACCCCTGTACAAGTATCACTTTATATATTCCCGCTCGTCAAATTAGTAAATTTGTGCAATTTTTTACCTTTGCCGGGCGATTCAAAATCCAACGTAACTGTCTTCTGATTGGTCAGTCGCGACACACCTCTGGCAAGAGAGGTCAGACACTGATCAGCTGTCGCGACTGACCATTCAGAATTGAAAACGAAGCCCGCCATAATCTCACTGTTCCTAGATGGATGGACAGTTACGTTGGATTTTGAATCGCCCGGCAAAGGTAATAAATTGTGCAAATTTACTAATTTGAATGGGAATATATAAAGTGATACTTGTAGAATAAGCTGATGTATTTTGTTTGGCGGTAAACCATTTATTTCTCGATTCACCCAAAGTGCGTTTCACACCTTGTTGTGGAATTATATAAAGCATTATATATATTTCGACACTTCACCCTAATACCACCGCCCACACACCCAAAACTCTTGTTTTGCGGGCCTGTGGTCGTATTGATGACAATGACAATTGACTGTCGGTAAAGAAGCAAGTCGGTAACCTGTTTAACTAGCTAAAATATTTCAAGATTTATAGAACAGATGTAAAACAATGAGAACAGGCTAGTACACTCACATGTGCCCATTTACCGGTGCAAACCGGCCCAGGCAAATATCTTTCAAGTTTTGATTTGACTAGGTTAGGGCAGATGGACTATTTTGGTTAAACCTACCAGGCTGCACCCATCAAACAATCAATGCTATCTCCATAATGTTATAGCCTGTCAAATTGGAGTTATTTTGAGCTTATCCCCCTGAGCAGAGAGTCATGGGTTAATTCAAAATAACTGCACGGAGTTTACTTTTTTTTTTTTTCGTATTTCTTCAAAATGTTCTAATAGAAATTGAGTGTGTAGTATAAATGAATAACAAAGGGTGGCACCTTTAAGACTAAGTTTAATGGTCATGAGCTTTTGCAGATAGTGGATATCTGCTTCATCAGGTGAAGTGAATGTTTGACTTTTTTCTCATAAAAGTGTCCAGAATTATCTTATTTCACATTGGATAATTTATCATGTAGTTTTGTTCAGAGAAAATAATACAAAGAAACTGACCAAAACAATGCCCTTTTGGAATATGATGTCACTGTGGCGTTATCAAAGCATGCAGTGATCTTGGGTTGTTTATTTTTTACTTTTTTATATGCCCGTATTATGGTATGGTGTCATCCGTCCATAAACTTTTTCTCGTGAACGCAACTCGAGTTTTCAATGGATTCTTTTGAAATTTGGTGCACGGGATTGGTATCATGTGTAGATGTGCACGAACTTTTTTTGGCCCGATTCGACGTTTTCTTGAGTTACTCCCCTTGATTTTGGTCTTGAAGGCCTTGTATTTGGCACCTACTGTCTTCGTCAATAAAACTCGTCCCAGAATTTTCAATGGATTCTTCTGAAATTTGGTACACATGATCGGTACCATGTATAGATGTGCACAAACCTTTTTCGGCCCGATTCAAAGTTTTCTTGAGTTACTCCCCTTGATTTTGGTCTGAAATCCTTGTATTTGGCACCGACTGTCTTCGTGAATGCAACTCGTTTTCAATGGATTCTTCTGAAATTTGGTACAAATGATCAGTATCATGTGTAGATGCGCATGAACTTTTTCGAACCAATTCAACATTTTCTTGAGTTACCCCCCTTGATTTTAGTCTGGAATCCTTTTATCTGGCACCTAGATGTATGGTCCTCGTGAACGAAACTCGTCCCAGGGGTTTCATTGCATTCTTTTGAAATAAGCTACACGATTGGTGCCAAGTGCACATGTGCTCAAACTTTTTTTCGAGTTGATTCGAGTTTCTTGAGTTACTCCCCTTGATTTTGGTCTGAAATCTTTTATTTGCCACCTACTGTCCTCGTGAACGCAACTCGTCTCAGACTTTTCGATGGATTCTTTTGCAATTTGGTACATATGTTCGGTACCATGTGTAGATGTGCACGACCTGTTTTTGAGCCAATTCGACATTTTCTTGAGTTATTCCCCTCGATTTTATCTGAAATCCTTTCATTTCGCACCCACTGTCCTCGTCAATGCAACTCTTTCCTGAGTTTTCCGTTAATTCTTTTGAAATTTGGTACAAACACTCAGGGCCATGTGTACATGTGCATGATCTTTTTCGAAGGTTTCATTTTATTTTGCACCTACTGTCCTTGTGAATGCAACTCGTTCCTGCTCCTACAAATACCGCTCCAGGCCCTTGCGTAAACCCCCTGACCTGATTTCCAAACCTGCCTACATCACTTGATACAACAATGATGGCTTATACATGTACAGTATTATGACAATTGCAACAATACAAACAACATACAGTCCAGGTAGGTTCATTTGCATTGTTAACCTTTGTCTATAGCAACATTCAGGAGATAAAAATGTTGTTTATCAACTGTATTTTTTACGGGCGTATTTTGGGTTCAGTTGAACTCTTGTCTGGTAGAGTTTCACCCCCAGATATATTGTGGGAAGTCTTCACGCCCTAATGCAGGCAGCAAGAAAAATATTTAAGGGACATGTGCCACCACCTATCAATAAGAGCCATTACCGAATTGCTTCTGTACCAAGGATCGATGCCCTGTTTGTCATTATTTTTATACCCCCGTTACAAAGTATAGGGGGACATACTGATTCAGCTTGTCCGTTCGTCCTTCCATCCGAATTCGACGTTAATGCTCTGGAAGCTGAACCGTTCCATCCAGACTTCAAATTTCATATACAGCATTGATGTGTGGCAAAGCACATGCCTATTGAAATTGGATACATTTCGATGGGTTTTTGTGGTTTCCATGGCAACAAGACAGAAAATATCCATGTAACGACGTTAACACTCTGAAAGCTAACCCATTCCATCTAGACTTCAAATTTGGTTTACAGCATTGATGTGTGGCAAAGCACATGCCTATTGAAATTGGATAAACTTTCAATGTTTTTTGTGGTTTCCAGGGCAACAAGATGGAAAATGTCCATGTAATGACGTTAACGCTCTAGAAGCTGAACCGTTCCATCCAGAGATTTCAAATTTGGTATACAGCATCGATGTGTGGCAAAGCATAAGCCCATTGAAATTGGATAAATTTTGATGGTTTTTGTGGTTTCCATGGCAACATGACGGAAAATATCCATGTAATGACGTTAACGCTCTAGAAGCTGAACCTGGATACAGTTCGATGGTTTTTCTGGTTTCAATGGCAGCAAGATAGAAAATATTCATGTAACGACGTTAACGATCTAGAAGCCGAACCGTTGAAGCTGGGGACTTCAGATTTGGTATGCAGCATTGCTGTGTGGCAAAGCACAAACATATTGAAATTGGGTACATTTTGATGGTTTCTGTGGTTTCCATGGCAACATGACGGAAAATATCCATGTAATGACATTAACGCTTTAGAAGCTGAACCTGGATACATTTCGATGGTTTTTCTGGCTTCCATGGCAGCAAGACAGAAAATATTCATGTAACGACGTTAACGATCTAGAAGCCGAACCATTGAAGCTGGGGACTTCAGATTTGGTATGCAGCATTGCTGTGTGGCAAAGCACAAGCATATTGAAATTGGGTACATTTCGATGGTTTCCATGGCAGCAAGACAGAAAATCTCCATGTAACTATGTTAACGCTCTACAAGCCGGACCATTGCAGCTGGAGATTTCAAATTTGGTATGCAGCATTGCTGTGTGGCAAAGCACAAGCCTATTCAAATTGGGTACATTTTGATGTTTTTGTGGTTGCCATGGCAACTAAATGGAAAATATCCATGTAATTATGTTGACGCTCTAGAAGCCGAACCATTGCAGCTGGAGATTTCAAATTTGGTATGCAACATTGTTGTGTTTCAGTGCACAATTGGGTACATTTTGATGCTTTTTGTGCTTTCCATGGCAACCAAATGGAAAATATCCATATAATGACATTAACACTCTGGAAGAACTGTTGCAGCTCAAACATCAAATTTGGTATACAGCATTTGTGTGTTAAAGGCCAAATATGTATAAATTGGGTACATTTCGATGATTTCTATGGTTTCCATGGCAACATAACAGAAAATATCCATATAACTATTTTAATGCTCTAGAAGCCGAACCGCTACAGCTTGACACTTATAATTTGGTATACAGCATTGTTGTGTGGTAAAGGACAAATCCATTCAAATTGAATTCTTATGATAATTGTCTGAATAATGAACTGTTCTTGGCCGGGAAGTTGTTCATGTTCATTCACCCCTTCAAGAAATGTCTGATGAAATCATTACAATGCCAAGGGTCTAATTGCAATTTCTATTTTCCTGTCACCATTTCGGATTTTACAAATAAATCGAAAAAGAATCACCCGATTCTTCCTACATTCACTATACAGGTACCTTGAGGTCTCCATATGAGTGAAACAAACTTGAGTGTGACATTAAGCCAAATCGTCCCCCCCCCCCGCCTTGAGGTCTCCAATGACAAAATATGAGCATGACTGAAGATATGATCTGAATTTGTTTTGACGAAACATGAGCTCATTATCTCAACTTTTGAAGATACTTTTTGTGAAGTGAGATTTTGTGTACCGGTTAGGGTAACAAATATAAATAGTATAATTATCTGTTTATTAAACTATCAACAGTTAATATTCCACAGTTCAAAATGCATCTATGGGTATGGTTTAAATGTGTCCTCCACAGTGTTACACCAATCCCTTTAACAGGGCTTACAGTACTCCCACAGTTCTAACGGCTATACAAATGCAAATCGGGTGATTCACGAGAAACAAGAGCCACTGTGTAGCTTGGTACACATGACAGTTTTCCTTGACAATTTTATAATGTTCAATGCGAACTGGTCCGTCAGTATTGCGATAATACAGCAAAATTTCATGTGACCCAAAAAATAATATGAACACCAATCGCAGCCAGAAATAACTGTTCATGTGTATATGTCACCATGGAGAAGAAACCGGGACATCTAAGAATTTCATCTGGTCACAGTTCATAGCAAAGTTGAACTCTCCTCTGCAGCACGCAAATTGCAATAATGTGCAGGCCTGCAAGTGCCTCCTATATTTTTGAGTCATTCTTATATTTAGGAAATAATGTTTTTTTAGGCATGCTCAATGATTATTTTACGCACGGTTAGTGTGGGAAAGTTGTTAATCAATTTCCCCATGGAAACAACAGTTAAACTTGAGAAGCAAATTTCATCTTGTAATTTATTTGTTTGGTTCATTCAATTGTCACTTGTATGTAAGCAGACGCCCCTTTCCTCACTCGACCTGTGAAATGGAATCTACTAATGAACACCTGCACTTGACACATGTACATTTCACATAACCATGCTAAAACATGTAATAATTTAAAGGTTAAAGTGTTATAGAATTTCCTATATTTTACTCAAAACCTCCTACATTTTGACTTTTCCTCATGAAAACTTTTACCAATGCTCTGAAATGAGCCAATTTGGCATGAGAAAAAAAAACATTTGAGAATTTTTTTTTTGCCTCGCTCAGCAAATATGAAAACATTTATATCTTCCTTTCTTGAACCAAGCAGTAGAACGGGTCTCTGCAATCACCACAATGACTGCATTCACTGGAAATAATTTTATTAAACATCAGAAAACTACCAATTTTGGAACACACAATGTAGTAGTGACCTGTTTTACACTCTTATTTCCTATATTTTATGAAGAAAATTCTTATATTTCTCCTGTATTTTGGCAAATTTCCTCCTCTATTTTCACTGTGAGCCACTTGTAGGCCTGAATGTGGGATACTGTTCAGAATGCTTCAGATTTCCATTGTAACAGAATATGAAAATTAGTTCCCAGTTGCAAAAGGCAGTGATATGATTCTATACTCGAGCAAAAATGGATACGACTGATGCTGCCAGCAACTGAAACAGGTTACTGGTACACATGTGCGCGATCTACGGAACTGGACAACAGGAGAATTTGTAAAAAAAATTGTGGTTAGATACATGAAAACTGGACAAGGAAAACTTGGTCGTATGTACCAGGCTTTAGTCAGATACATGTACCACCCTCAACTTTGAATTTCAAGCTGCTCAAACACTTGGGTCCAAGCAAATTGTTCACCTTACTATATAATTTGTATGGATGCAAGTGTTTAATCTCAGAAAATAACTTTTACAGACCATGTATCGGATGGATGACGGACAAACTGTATGTAAGACTACTTCAACTGTCAGAAGCAGACTCAGAAAATGAACTTTTGCAAGCTGGACAATATATAATCTAGATGTACTCCTGACCAGCAAGAAATAGTACTCTAAAACGATACAGACTATGATATGAAGGTGAGGAAACAGAAAAACTTTTTTCACCATTTTATTAATGTATATTTGATACAAAGCATGTATAATCATGTAACTAAAAATCAGTAAAATTTTATTGTGAATATATAACATAACAAATATGGTACAAAAATATAAGCAGTCACAGTGCAACAACTGTTGATCTTCAGGCTAAATTTGAATGCATCAAATGCATACTTTCTGAGCACTCCAGATAATAAGCCCATACTGGACCTTTTATATAATATCATTATGCAGACAATAGCTTATACAAGGATTTTTATGACCTAGTATTGTCTGTAATAGACAGAAAAAGATTCATTGTTCAGTCCGAGTCCACCACAACACCTGAATTGTGTAGTATATACTGCAGGCTTGTACAATAATTAATGTCTACACAAATTCCAAATGTTGTGGTTGCAGTCAGAGCACCTCAGACATGATGGGAATTGGTCTGAGCTTTCTCTAATCCCTGGCCAACGACAACTGGTAGTTTATATTATAGATTGTCTTTGGCTGGGGTCCGACAATTATCACATCAAAAAAACATTAAATGGTGAAACTATGAGGCCGCGCTGGTACCCTTGTCCTGGTAAAGAATTCTGCAAATATCATCCGGCAGTTTTATAGCACTTACTGAATAACTTCTGTACATAATCAGCCTCCTTTTCACAAGTTATGCCACTTTCTACCACTTTTATTTCACTTTTTAAAAAAATATTGCTCCGATTTTGAAAAAGTGAAATGAAACCGATAGAAAATGTCATTTTTTTAGGTGATAAATCTGTCCCCAGTCAAAGACAATGTACGTACAATAAATGAATACCTGAGAGGTTGGTCTGCGGTTGATCAATTGATTTGGCTTGGATCGGAATACAATACCGATTGAGAGTTGAGCGAGGTACCCACATAACAATTTTTTAAAAAATCCGTTCAGTTTTTTACCCCTCGGCCAACTTTGGCCTAGGGGTATTGTCGTCATCATGTACGGCTGTCCGTCCGTCCGTACGTCCGTCCGTTACCGCGATATCTACAGAACCGTTTCATGCATGGCAACCAAACTTGTTACATCTGTTTATCTTCACGTAAATCAGAAGCCTATTGAAAATGAGTCATCTCGGACAATATTTTGCAGAGTTATGCCCCTTTTTACAAATAAAAATCCATTTATGATTTGTTATTGTGATAATTTCAGAACCGTTCCATATACAACATCCTAACGTGATACAGTTGTTTCTCTTGACCTGAACTAGATGCCTATCGAAAATGAGTCGTGTCAGAAAGTATTTTGCAGAGTTATGCCCCTTGTCTAATAAAATCCACTAATTCCTATGTTAAGTTTGCATATAATTTCTATATCATGTTTGTATACTATCACATTTATTTATTGATTGGATGACTGATTTATTGATTTATTCTCTTACACAATGCGAAGAATGCCTGCAAATCTGTTCTGAAAATGACACTAGATGCCTATCGAAAATGAGTCGTGTCAGAAAGTATTTTGCAGAGTTATGCCCCTTGTCTAACAAAATCCACTAATTCCTATGTTAAGTTTGCATATTATTTCTATATCATGTTAGTATACTATCACATTTATTTATTGATTGGATGACTGATTTATTGATTTATTCTCTTAGACAATGCGAAGAATGCTTGCAAAGCTGTTTTATCAGTAATTATAATAAACAAAATTTATTCACAACATGATTTGTAGTTTTACTTTTTTGTTTTGCTAACAACCTAACCTAACAACACTTTTTAGTTGCCACACGTCATTTTATATTCCCACCGCTTAAATGTTTCCCCAAATTTGGCTCTCTTCTAATGATTTCCATTTCAGCAATTTTAGTTGTGTTTACCGAGATATGACAAACGTATATCTATAGTGTATGTATTTATTCCAGAAACAAATTAATTTAAGGGAAGGAAAACTTTTTTTTTTTTTCAAAGAAAGTACACTTACAATACCAGGGGTAAATATTTCTTCCCACAAGCCAATCAATTGGTAGAGACACCCTTACATTATAATAGCTGGGGTTCAGAGCCGAAGGGTTTCGATAGCGCAGCTTCATGTTTCAAAAGTTATTGTCCGGAAACAAAATTTTAACTTGCTCCCTCCCCCCCTTGGGGGACAACTATTAATCGGACTAGGTGGCAATTGAAAATACTTCCCTATTTGATTATTCACACTAGCTACATACTCACATGTATCATTTGATTTGTGGACTCCACTTTATCAGACAATAGTTGATTTACTTTCATACAATATTGGAGATCAAGCAGACAATCTGCTGAAATTGCATGCATGCCTATTCATACATGAAGTAGTGATCCACACACAATGATCACCTGTAATTAACCAAAATACAATTGTAACTTTATCTGCAGAGCAGGTTTCAATAGTTTGAGAATACTGTCCAGTACATAATACAGTTAATGTCATTTAACCCTATCTGGCCTGGTGGAGGGGGGCATTTTCCGCCCCCAGTTTGGTTTTTGCTTCTATCTCAGGAATGACAAAAACTTGAGCTGACATTCCGTGACTTTGTAGTTTATCACACTGGAGTCATTTTGAACCTATTTTCATATCCCCCCTCCCCCCCCCAAAAGCAGAGAATCATTGGTAAATTAAAAATGGCGACCATGTGGAGTACCAGCAAAGTGATGTTTTCATCATTTTTCTTCAAGATTCCTGTTTTTCTGTGAGGAAAAGTGGGCAAAATTAAACATTTATAAACAATGTTACTATTTATAACCAAACCAAACCTGCTTTGATTTATGCCTTAATCTCCGCCAGGAATACAATACAAACGATAAAACGGAAGTTTTAAAACAAAAGTTATCTCCCCTGGGGAGTTGTCTCCCTTTAGGGGAGCTCTCTCAGCTCAGACAGGATATATATAGTCTGCCCACAGTATCCACTTCCTCTTTTCTCTTGTTATAAACCGAGACCTGTAGTGTACAAGGCCGCGGAGTGACGGGAAGGATGGGAGGGCCATTACATCAAAGCAGGTTTGGTTTGGTTATAAATAGTAACATTGTTTATAAATGTTTAATATTTATTGCCCAAACCTACACCTGCTTTGATTTATGCCTCACTACCAACATATGGAGGTGGGAACCTCGGCCTTAATGTATTTGCAATGGCAGGCTGAATATCCGCTGAGATAATCACAAACAAGACACAATAATATTCAACAAGAAAACAGAAGGTAGTCATGGATATAAGAAGTGGCTACTTATCTTGTTGCATGTCTTCATGCATGTAGCTGTGGTCTTGGATGTGGAGCACAGTGTTACCCGCCATTCAGGACTCAGGCACTCTTGCCGCAATGAGTACTTGGAGGGCAGCATGTATGAGTTGGGATCTTCTATCGCCAATGTAGCATACAAGGTGTCCAGCTCTGTGATTGTGGTAGGGGTGCGCAGACTTACCGCCATAGTAACTAAGGAACCTGAGTGCCAGAGTTCGGAGGATAAGCAAGAATGAGATGGGAAGAAACCTCCATCGTTCATTCAAGGCGACTAACAGATACCTTAGTCAGTCCACATTCCGCCTTACGTCCAACTCTGTGTACTTTAGCCCTTGATGCTGACACTGGTCTGTTGAGAGTTGACAGCGGAGGTTCTGAGTCTACTCTATGTCTTCGTCAACCCCTTGTACTTTACTGTTGCTGACACTGATGACCTGAAAATAAACATTATTAATACTCACAAAGTGTCAGTTCTTTGTACGTTGAACTTGAGAGTTGACCGCAAGGAGACTCAGCTGAGATGATCTAGAAGATCATAGCTTCAACCTGAAATGACACAAGCAAATCTGCAGTAAAGGTAAAGATTAAAACTCACCATTGTGTCAGGCCTTGATTGATGACTTGAGAGTCGGTGACTGGCAAGTTGAGCTATTACTGCTTCTCTGGTGATCATGTGGTATGTGGACATATGATATGACTGAGAGATGAGATGAGATGATACAGCAAGCTGGCTGACTTGCTGCGATGATAGAAAAATGCCCCCCCCCCCCCTGTTTTTGCAATTTACTTGACCACGTGCTGGGCAGCCACCAGCAGCCCAAGCGTGGTCACTCTATCTGATTGCACTGACATATCTCTCAGATAGAAATTGGTGAATGTGGAATTTGTCGTCCAAGCAGAAGACTGGACAATGTCATGGAGGGACAAGTTCTTCCATAAAGGCCATGACGTAGCGATGGCACGAATTTCATGAGAAGAAGCAGTAGACAGTAGCGGGGGAGCGTCAATGGCCAATTGATAAGAGCACTTTATGGTCTTCTTCAACCACGAAGCGATGGTATTCTTAGTAATGTCACGTACCGCCGACGGACGAAGGAAGAATAACAGACGACGCGAGCCCCGACCGGGATCAGCACGAGTGAGATAGTGACGTATGGCTCGAACAGGGCATAACAAAAGGTCGTCTTCGAGGCCATGCACGAAGTCTGATAACGCAGGGATGGAGTACAAACGTTGAGCACACGGACCTAAGCGAACAGACTCATTTTTGGCTATGAACTCAGGAATAGGTCGGAACGATACGCGAGACCAATCCGCCGTCCAGGTCATAGATGACCTCTCAAGAGCATGAAGTTCAGACACTCTAGACGCCAAAGCAAAAGCCGCCAGAAAAGCAGTCTTGTAGGCAACAGCTTTAAGAGAGGCGGACTGTAAGGGTTCAAAAGGCGGACGAATCAGAGCACACAGAACCACACCAATATCCCATTTCGGTAACAGCTGGCGAGTACGGCGAGACTGTAGCGCGAAAGCCCGAATGAGCGCAGAGATATTGTCGTTTAGACTAATGTCGATGCCGGCAGAAAGACGTAAAACCCTGGCCAAAGCAGATCGATATCCCTCAATGGTGCTGATTTGAAACTTCTTGTCACGATGGAGGTGAAGGAGGAAGTCAGCTACTAAGGAAACAGAGGCAGAGTCGGGATTGGCATCACGTTCTCGGCACCAGGAGACGAAATAGGCCCATTTCGCTTGATAGAGCTGCGATGTGGAAAGTCGATTGGCTGACACCATCGTCTGTGCAACTTCCGCTGAAAATCCTTGGACTGTGAGTGCACTCTGGATAGTCTGCAGACGTGTAAATTGAGCCACTACGGGTTGTGATGAAATAACCCGTGAGGTTGGCGCAACAGGCAGGGCCAAACTGGTAGACGTCGCGGCGGGGCCGTGAGAAGTGGAAGCAGAACCGGAAACCACTGACGACGAGGCCACCACGGAACCACAAGTAACACCACGCAGTCGTGCTGAGCAATCTTTTGGAGAACTTCTAGAATGATGGCCATCGGTGGGTAGGCATAGGCTAGGAAGTTGTCCCAGCTGATCGAAAGAGCGTCGATGGCGAAGGCTTGAGGGTCCAGAATCGGACTGACGAAGAGGGGCAGCTGTGCATTGTTCCTCGTCGCGAACGGGTCGATCAATGGAGAATCCCAAACGCTGCAAATCTGACGGAACACCTCCGGATGAAGTTGCCATTCGGTCTGTAGAACGGTGTCGGGGCGAGACAGACGGTCCGCTAAGACATTGAGCCGACCCGGAACATGGCGAGCATAGAGGTGGCAGTGATGAATGAGAGCCCAGTCGAAGAGGTCCCACACTAGACGAAAAGTCGAGAGGGATCGGGTGGTACCCATCTTGTTGATGTGGGCAATGACCGTAGAATTGTCCGTAGCTATGAGGAGGGACGAATTGTTGAGACGGTAACTCCAATGTTGAACTGCAAGGATGACTGCCTTCATCTCCAGAAGATTGATGTGAAGTCTGGACTCCAAAGTCGACCATCTGTCGGAGACCTCCAGATCATCCAGATGGGCTCCCCAGCCCGTCTCGGAAGCATCGGTATAGAGATGGTAATCCGGAATAGGAGACCGGAACGGAACTCCCCACATGACGTTGTGACGAGACTGCCACCAAACCAGATGTGGATGTAGACGTCAACACCGGAACCGCAGGATTGAGAGATGACCTCTGAAGATAAGGAGACAGATGGTACTGCAGCGGACGAACCTGGAGACGGCCGTAATGAGTAAGATCCTGCGTGGAAGTGAGTAAACCCAGAAGACTTTGCCACTGTTGTCGTGTCTGAAACGCTGATGACAAAAACCTTAGAATCAGCACCTGAATTTTGGTCCAACGGTCCTCTGGGGGGTGTACCAGTTGTAGACGAGTATCGAACACCGCCCCGATGTAACGGCGAACTTGTGCTGGAACCAACTCCAACTTCAGGGGATGCGGAATGAAGCCGAGATGACATAATACAAGCAGTGTGAAGTGGACCTGCGCGTTGAGACTGTCCTTGTCTGCAGCCCACATGAGTATATCGTCTATATATACCTCGATGAAAATACCCCGAAGATGAAGGAACGCCATGACTGGTGACGTGATGCGGGTGAATAACCAAGGAGCGACATTGACTCCGAACGGGAGGACTTGCCATTCGAAGCGCCGATCATTGACGACGAACCACAGGAAGCGCTGATGACGAGGATGAATAGGAATATGGAGGTAAGCGTCCTGTAGATCGATTGAGGCCAGCCAATCCAAATGATTTAGGCGGGCCTGAATCGATGATACAGACGCCATCTTCAAATGAGGAGGAGTTACTAGATGCAACTTGTTCAAAATCTTGAGGTCGATCACCATCCTCATCTGGTCCGAATCCTTCTTTGGCACCAGAAAAACGTGGCTGTAAAATCCTACGCTGACGTCGTCTAGTGGAATCTCTCTGACAGCACCTTTTGAAATAAGTGTGTTAACAGAAGACAGGAGCATCCGTACATGACCTGCGGGAACTGGTATTCGGGAGGGACGAGGCCGAGAGATGAGTCTGGGACGAGACTGGAAACTGAATAGGAATCCCTCCTTCAAGGTCTTTATAATCCAGTCGTCGTCCGTTATAAGACGCCAGTTCTCGTAGAAATGTAGAAGACGACCGCCCACAACCGGATGATCGAAAGGACGAAAAGCGGGTAGTTGGAAATCCTTGACGTGATTGGAAACGGAAGTCGGGTAGTCATTTGCTGGAAGAGCCACCGCGCTTGGAACCTGATTTCCCACGGGCGAAGCGGCGGCCACGGCCTCTTTTTGGAGGTTTGTCGATGCCACGAAAATCATGCTGAGGGAAACCCACCCGCTGGGCAGGTTTGGAAGTACGACCCCGTGAAGGTTTCCGATCCACGGAAAAGGCAGGACGCCGAGCTACAGCAGAAATCAACCGAGCAGTTCGTTCCTCGCGAATAGCCGGCATTACGGACTCAATAGCATTGTTGAAAACCCATTTAGATGACAATGGCTGCCGTTGTAATTGATCCATAACAAAGTATGGAACGTCAGACTTGACACCTTTAAGTAACGAAGAACGTTGCGCTTGAAGGAGTGAAGCATAAGAGAAGGCACCCGTCTGAATGACCGAACGATTAGCCTTAATGAGAGTATCCATGAAGCCACGTAAATACTCAACGCGACCAGGGGATAACAAAGTTGACCCATCCTCCAAACGTAACGCAGGATCCAAGGCAATCCGGGATGACGCCAATAAAAACCAATCCGCATAAGATGTAGCACGTTGGATAGACAGCAACATATCCATAATGCTAGAAAAAACTTTGGATGGAACCGAGATAGCAGCCGAAGCGGATGATTTCGATATTTGACTCAAATCCCGATCCGTCTTGGGTGATTTATCCGGCCACACATTGTCATGGACTGGATGATGTGGAAACACGGGCTTCTTAAGTTTGTTGTCATTTTCCAATTGATCATCAAATAACTTCAGATTAGACTCCCAAGCTGGAGACGGAGCGCAGGAAGAAATCGACATTCGTGACGCCGACGATGACGTAAATGCGGCAGAAGCCGCAGTCGGACATTTAACACGCGAAGAAAATGGCTCCGATGGAGATGGCATGTCCGGAACAAGCGCCAAAAGTGCTTTCATTTTGACAGAAAATGCCATCATAGATGAATCTTCCGAGCTTTCCGACGTCGAAGAGGAATCATGATCATCAGACAAAGCAGTCGAAACAGGTGACGGAGTGCGACGACGCTGGGAGGACTGTAAACTCTGATTGCGAGAATAATCCAGAAACGGAGTCTGCGAATGACCAGACTGGTGTGGCAAACGACGTGGAGATGTACGGGAACGTCGAACCGGGGAACGAGAATGGCGTACCGGTGAATGGGAAATCCGTAAATTAGCACCACGATAAACCGGTGAATGAGATCTACGAACCGGAGATCGAGAACGCCGAACAGGAGAAATAGAACTAAGAACAGATGAGTACACCCGACGAGACGGTGTAACAGGCCGTCGCGGAGACGGAACATACCGACGTACAGGCGAACGAGAACGAGAACGGCGTTGCGGTGAACCAGAACGACGATCAGACACATGAGATTTTCTTTTATGATGACGTGAAGTGTCAGCATACGTCGAACCCGGTGGTTGTAAAACCGTAATCCGAACATTTAAAGACGATTCCGAATGCCCCTCCATAGAATAAGATGTTATTTTCTTTTTAGATAAACCAGCAGATTTAAATCGCAAAGGAGACAACCGACGATGTAAATTCTTATTGTGAGAATCAACCGGCAAAAGGCCAATAGACAAAGGAATCGGAGAAGTAACAAGCGGTGAGGTCGAAATATTTTGTCCGTCGGGGACAATAGAGCGTCGTGGTAGCTGAGACCTGGCCTTTGTTTGCTTGGACAAAGGAACAGGTTTTCCAAGGCCTACAGACAAAGCGAGACCCGTGGAGGCTAAGCTATCCAGTACACTTTGGTTATCATGTCGTACAACCATACCGCTAGGTGGTATATCCCCAGACCCAGAAGAAGGAGTCGGACTTTTAGAATTACGGGGTAAATCTAACACGGGACCACCCAGATCTTGATTAATTTTAATGTCCTCAACTAATGCAATTTCCAACACCCGTCTACCGACTTCCGATAGATCGGAGTTCTCTGAAACCTGAAGTAAATAGGACCTACGGGCTTGTGCATAATTTTTCCAAGCATCATTATCCCAAGACACACATTCATTACACGTGTTATTTCGATAGCAAATTTTGTTCTTACAAACGAAACAACGCGTGTGGGCATCTAAGCATGTCGAAATTCGCCCACACGCACGGCAAGAATTTGAAGGAATGGGAACAGAATACTCAGACATTATTCACGAAAGAAAATATTTCGAAATATAAACTTTGAACAACAACAACTAGTATAACAACAACAACTAGACTGTATTGCAATCAAACTCCCTGACGTGCACCACTGGAGGTACAAACGAGAAAAGAGGAAGTGGATACTGTGGGCAGACTATATATATCCTGTCTGAGCTGAGAGAGCTCCCCTAAAGGGAGACAACTCCCCAGGGGGATAACTCCCCAGGGGAGATAACTTTTGTTTTAATACTTCCGTTTTATCGTTTGTATTGTATTCCTGGCGGAGATTAAGGCATAAATCAAAGCAGGTGTAGGTTTGGGCAATAAATAGCTATTTTATTTAACATGAGATTATTATTTACTAATTTATCATGCAGTTTTCGCAAAGAAAACATAAATAAAAAATTCAAAAAATCATCCAAAACATGGAGACCATCTTTGAGACCGTCTATTAGAGCTTGACCCAAAGATATACTATGGTAAGTTTCAGCACACTAGCCTAAACGGATATAGCGAAAATATATAGGAGGGGCACTTTACCCACAGGCTGTGGCCGGTACACGCCAAATCGCCCAGGCCAGATAGGGTTAAAATAGGAATTAATATCCAATTATTTTTTAATAATCTTTCTTGATAAATCAGATCTGGATAGGAGATCCCTGTGTGAGATTTCAACCAAACTTGGGTGGTCGAAGGTTAAAACTCCCAAACAGGAGTTTAAAAATTTTCAGCACTGGTCAGCATACATGTATGTGTCTAAACTACATGTAACAGTTACCATGGTTACCAGGTTCAACAGAAAATTCTATTCCACAGAACTTAGCATGTTAATCCAATGATACACATCATCATCATCCCATAAATAATACTGAATACTGATATCCAAGGCAGGGTTTTATATGAGCTAACATCGATCAGGAATCCATAAAACATACAGGCCAGGCTTATACATGTTATGATACACATATCTGATTCTTTCAATGTTTGAAAATGTTAGATTTTTTCCATCACAAAGACTGTATATCAGTAGTATAGATTACACAATATATGGTTGCAAATATTTCATTTCAGGAGAGGATAAATGTTCATCTCAGATAGATGATGTTATGTACCTTGTGCATGTAGAGTGAACATAACTTAAGTTGGGCATATCCGTCCAGTAAGATGAAGTGACGTGAATTTACGCGATTTTCAATATTGGCAAATGGGCAAGTGATCAGCCATTGTTCCATTTGCTAACATGTCAAGTCACGTTGAAAAACGGTATAGATTCTCTTACACGAACTATATCGCACATGTTGGAAGACCATTGACAATGGCTGAATATATCACATCTCTGGTTCATACATTTGTACTCCATGTAAGAATCACGAGACAATGCGTACAATAGCCAAGTCTGGGGACAACAATATGTCTAGACTTCAGCCTTTTCAGCTGCACAAGACTCAGACAATAGCTTCCTACATGAAGTATCTACCAGATCTCTTTGCCCCAAGATACAGGGCTGGGGATTTGTCCTCGAGTAAACGAGTGTACGTGAAAAAATGAGTATACTGCAGCTAGAGCAAGACAAAGCCCAGAGATGCTGAGTTGTATAACAAATGCACGATAATAACAAGATACAGAATTTAACATAAACATAAAGATAAACAGACATCTAAAAATTTCAACACCAGATATGTGTAGACTTAACAGTAAATATAAATACTAATGAATACTGAATGAGTATCATTTTGCTAATGAACCCGAGCTGAAAATATATCAAATGCACAACGAGATGTTGTAAAAGTGATAAAAAGAACAAATATATATAAGTAGAATAAACAGGTAAATGTAAATATTAATTTTAAAACACATATAGCATTTTAGTTCAATCTCACCAATATTTCTGAGCAATCTGAGTTAGAGTCAGCTATCAATTAAAATATAACTCACTACATGTAAGTACATTATTGTTATAACTGTTACATGTAACTAAATAAACTCTTTTCAAAAAGACAGAAAACAACTCGCTAACTGTTCAGTAGCAATAGAAAAAGGACATTGTATATTGTGTAACAGAAGTCTGAATAAATATTTGATCCAATCTGTTTACTACTTGTATATCTCGATCCAGTACAATATGATAGGTTTATGAAACCTAAAAATAATGAAATGAAAAAAAACAACAAAAAAATAAACAATTCTGATCAACCAACACCAATCATTTCTATTACTATCATTATTGCAAAGTAATATTAGTACTTACTCCTTGGATATTGAGGTTATAAACAGTAAAATATGTCCACTCTCCACCACTGTGACCACTCGTTATATAGTGAAATTGAACTAGCGGGCCTCATAAGGTGGCATAGTGACAATGACTAAAACTAAATGTATACACTATCGTGGTATTGAGATATTGCAAATCACATTCAATGCAGCATTGAACCACGTAAATGCACAATTAAACAATTAAGACCGAAGTGTACCCACCTACCCGAGTCTAAGTAGTCTAGAGAACTTGCGTCCCCAACACAATACTGTGTGTAAGAAACTGTATATCAATCAATGATCCGAAATCACAAGCAAAGCATGTTCTATGAGTTTTGCTTGGGACATACATGTATTTGAGCATATATATATAGTGAACATCACATGTTTTCAAGGACTAAAATATCCAGCACCAACAACTAACTTTCAGAGAATACATACTACGGTAATTCCTCTAATAAATTGATCACCAGAAGTGATATTTTAGGTAGTAAAACAGAGGGGTCATCTATTTATTGCAAATCAAGTGAAATGGCAAATTTCCAAAAGTCTGATCAATGTTACCAGAGATTGAATCAGCAAGGGTCCAGTTTCCAACATCGCAATTGTTTCAAATTCTATTCACGCAGCCGATTTATTGACAAACAAGCAGCCAAAGGATGCTAGGCCCCCCGCCGAAATGGCAGTGATATTTTTGAGCATTGTTGGTCTCAGGGAGGCAACTACTTCATAGGCGCAGGAAGTGGAAGGGTCTTCCCGTAGCTCAAATCTCCGCATTCACACGGAGCTACACGGAATTTACACGGAACAACACGGAACTGCAAAATTTCCGTGTAAGCTGAATATATCCACACGGAGCTTCTCCGTGTTGACACGGAAGGACACGGAGTTTGTGGACTTTGATTATTTTTGACATGGAATAATAGGATATACATTTATACAGGTCCAGGCCGTATTGGACATAACAATGTAAGATAATGTACTACATATAAGAGAGCACAATTTCAATGGCATCAAATACAGCATTCCCCAATGCACTACATGTAAATGACATAACAAACAAATGAAAGTTCAATCAAGTTCTGTTTTAATTCAACTCTCAAGAATAGACATATTATACAAGTCAAAATCTTATGAACAAAAGTTATCTTATAGTTTCTCAAGCAGAACCTCACCAAACTAACATGAACCGTAATCAGTACTTTCACTACGTATCCAAGGCTCAAAATATATGCTCGTTTCTCACTATTGTTATACTTTTGTTCTCATTAGTTCATTAATACTTTAAGGATTATCCTTTGAAAAAATATTACCTTACCTTTCTTTGGAGTAAAAAAAAAAATAACTCAGTGATTTATTTTTTTGTTTATTTATTTATTTTTGGAAAGGCAAACTCTAAATAAATCAAATTAATAAAATGATTACACCAGACCTCTGTCACATGGCTTTTGCAAAAGAAACAAAGTCCTTAAGTTAAACTGGAATAAGTTAAAGGAAACAAAACTATCCACAGTTTCTAACATGATGGGACGGATATTCGGCATGTTGTTGTTGTTGTATTCAACATTTGGATTTCCATTCAAAGTCGCAGGAGTTTTAGAGTCTTGTGAAATCAGCAGCAGTTTTAAACATTGATGTAGCCCAAGTATTCAAATATTTCTTTCTTCTGAGTCTTTGCTTTCGCAGTGATACTTTTTAGACAACATAGACTTGATCAGTTTAGTTACAGAGTTCACGCAAATATGAATCCACGATAACCCTAGCAAAGGCCAGATGAATTGCCGATTTGCAAAAAATTCGGAATCGAAACTCCAAAAATCCGGAAGCGGACTCCAAAATTAGAAGTATCGGGACAAGTTTAATTAAGACTAATTACTGTCCTTACAAACGACAAGAATTATTTTATTCTTCAGACAGTTCAGTATTCTAAGTGAGAATTGGTAGTATTCTCATGAAAGAAAAATAATTGATCCAGAGATCCGATTTTAGGTTGAAGTCCGAGTTTTTATACATACACTTCTCGAGCCGTTTATTTTTGGCGCGTAGCATTGAGAGGTTGGGGGAAGTCGCGGGAAGAGAGAGAGAGGGAGCAGACGCTAATTCAAAACAACTAAAATGATATTCTTGTCATTGAACAACAACATGATTCGTCGGTCGGTACATCCAAAACAGACACAATAACAACAGACTCTACCATCCGCCT
>JAVTVY010052793.1:0-26681 GCA_036873755.1 Hanleya hanleyi | reverse complement strand
AGATCATATTTCAATGTGGTGGAATCGGGTACAGAAATCGACCATTTTTGCTTCAACAAAAAGCTCATATTGCCATGCATATATGGGTGTTATAGACATGACCATGTGCCGTGCTGTGGGCTGAAAGTTGTTTGCTTTTCTTTTGCAATTCAAACGGGGAATAGACAAGACTTGGTTCTACGGCATGGAGAAAAAAGCGTCTCCAGATCATATTTCAATGTGGTGGAATCGGGTTCAGAAATCGACCATTTTTGCTCAACAAAAAGCTCATATTGCCATGCATATATGGGTGTTATAGACATGACCATGTGCCGTGCTGTGGGCTGAAAGTTGTTTGGTTTTCTTTGCAATTCAAACGGGGAATAGACAAGACTTGGTTCTACGGCATGGCGAAAAAAGCGTCTCCAGATCATATTTCAATGTGGTGTAATCGGGTTCAGAAATCGACCATTTTTGC
Source organism: Hanleya hanleyi (assembly GCA_036873755.1). Classification (NCBI taxonomy): domain Eukaryota; kingdom Metazoa; phylum Mollusca; class Polyplacophora; order Lepidopleurida; family Hanleyidae; genus Hanleya; species Hanleya hanleyi. The sequence continues at coordinate 26,224 of JAVTVY010052793.1, read as the reverse complement.
TTCAACAAAAAGCTCATATTGCCATGCATATATGGGTGTTATAGACATGACCATGTGCCGTGCTGTGGGCTGAACGTTGTTTGCTTTTCTTTGCAATTCAAACGGAGAATAGACAAGACTTGGTTCTACGGCATGGAGAAAAAAGCGTCTCCAGATCATATTTCAATGTGGTGGAATCGGGCTCAGAAATCGACCATTTTTGCTCCAAGAAAAAGTTCATATTGCCATGCATATATGGGTGTTATAGACATGACCATGTGCCGTGCTGTGGGCTGAAAGTTGTTTGCTTTTCTTTGCAATTCAAACGGGGAATAGACAAGACTTGGTTCTACGGCACGGAGAAAAAGGCGTCTCCAGATGATATTTCAATGTGGTGGATTCGGGTTCAGAAATCGACCATTTTTGCTTCAACAAAAAGCTCATATTGCCATGCATATATGGGTGTTATAGACATGACCATGTGCCGTGCTGTGGGCTGAAAGTTGTTTGCTTTTCTTTGCAATCAAACGGGGAATAGACAAGACTTGGTTCTACGGCATGGAGAAAAAGCGTCTCCAGATCATATTTCAATGTGGTGGAATCGGGTTCAGAAATCGACCATTTTTGCTTCAACAAAAAGCTCATATTGCTATGCATATATGGGTGTTATAGACATGACCATGTGCCGTGCTGTGGGCTGAACGTTGTTTGCTTTTCTTTGCAATTCAAACGTGGAATAGACAAGACTTGGTTCTACGGCATGGAGAAAAAAGCGTCTCCAGATCATATTTCAATGTGGTGGAATCGGGTTCAGAAATCGACCATTTTTGCTTCAACAAAAAGCTCATATTGCCATGCATATATGGGTGTTATAGACATGACCATGCGCCGTACTGTGGGCTGGAAGTTGTTTGCTTTTCTTTGCAATTCAAACGGGGAATAGACAAGACTTGGTTCTACGGCATGGAGAAAAAAGCGTCTCCAGATCATATTTCAATGTGGTGGAATCGGGTTCAGAAATCGACCATTTTTGCTTCAACAAAAAGCTCATATTGCCATGCTATATGGGTGTTATAGACATGACCATGTGCCGTGCTGTGGGCTGAAAGCTGTTTGCTTTTCTTTGCAATTCAAACGGGGAATAGACAAGACTTGGTTCTACGGCATGGAGAAAAAAGCGTCTCCAGATCATATTTCAATGTGGTGAAATCGGGTTCAGAAATTGACCATTTTTGCTTAAACAAAAAGCTCATATTGCCATGCATATATGGGTGTTATAGACATGACCATGTGCCGTGCTGTGGGCTGAAAGTTGCTTGCTTTTCTTTGCAATTCAAACGGGGAATAGACAAGACTTGGTTCTACAGCATGGAGAAAAAGCGTCTCCAGATCATATTTCAATGTGGTGGAATCGGGTTCAGAAATCGACCATTTTTGCTTCAACAAAAAGCTCATATTGCCATGCATATACGGGTGTTATAGACATGACCATGTGCCGTGCTGTGGGCTGAAAGTTGTTTGCTTTTCTTTGCAATTCAAACGGGGAATAGACAAGACTTGGTTCTACGGCATGGAGAAAAAAGCGTCTCCAGATCATATTTCAATGTGGTGGAATCGGGTTCAGAAATCGACCATTTTTGCTTCAACAAAAAGCTCATATTGCCATGCATATATGGGTGTTATAGACATGACCATGTGCCGTGCTGTGGGCTGAAAGTTGTTTGCTTTTCTTTGCAATTCAAACGGGGAATAGACAAGACTTGGTTCTACGGCATGGAGAAAAAAGCGTCTCCAGATCATATTTCAATGTGGTGGAATCGGGTTCAGAAATCGACCATTTTTGCTTCAACAAAAAGCTCATATTGCCATGCATATATGGGTGTTATAGACATGACCATGTGCCGTGCTGTGGGCTGAAAGTTGTTTGCTTTTCTTTGCAATTCAAACGGGGAATAGACAAGACTTGGTTCTACGGCATGGAGAAAAAAGCGTCTCCAGATCATATTTCAATGTGGTGGAATCGGGTTCAGAAATCGACCATTTTGCTTCAACAAAAAGCTCATATTGCCATGCATATATGGGTGTTATAGACATGACCATGTGCCGTGCTGTGGGCTGAAAGTTGTTTGCTTTTCTTTGCAATTCAAACGGGGAATAGACAAGACTTGGTTCTACGGCATGGAGAAAAAAGCGTCTCCAGATCATATTTCAATGTGGTGGATCGGGTTCAGAAATTGACAATTTTTGCTTCAACAAAAGCTCATATTGCCATGCATATATGGGTGTTATAGACATGACCATGTGCCGTGCTGTGGGCTGAAAGTTGTTTGCTTTTCTTTGCAATTCAAACGGGGAATAGACAAGACTTGGTTCTACGGCATGGAGAAAAAAGCGTCTCCAGATCATATTTCAATGTGGTGGAATCGGGTTCAGAAATCGACCATTTTTGCTTCAACAAAAAGCTCATATTGCCATGCATATATGGGTGTTATAGACATGACCATGTGCCGTGCTGTGGGCTGAAAGTTGTTTGCTTTTCTTTGCAATTCAAACGGGGAATAGACAAGACTTGGTTCTACGGCATGGATAAAAAAGCGTCTCCAGATCATATTTCAATGTGGTGGAATCGGGTTCAGAAATCGACCATTTTGCTTCAACAAAAAGCTCATATTGCCATGCATATATGGGTGTTATAGACATGACCATGTGCCGTGCTGTGGGCTGAAAGTTGTTTGCTTTTCTTTGCAATTCAAACGGGGAATAGACAAGACTTGGTTCTACGGCATGGAGAAAAAAGCGTCTCCAGATCATATTTCAATGTGGTGGAATCGGGTTCAGAAATCGACCATTTTTGCTTCAACAAAAAGCTCATATTGCCATGCATATATGGGTGTTATAGACATGACCATGTGCCGTGCTGTGGGTTGAAAGTTGTTTGCTTTTCTTTGCAATTCAAACGGGGAATAGACAAGACTTGGTTCTACGGCATGGAGAAAAAAGCGTCTCCAGATCATATTTCAATGTGGTGGAATCGGGTTCAGAAATCGACCATTTTTGCTTCAACAAAAAGCTCATATTGCCATGCATATATGGGTGTTATAGACATGACCATGTGCTGTGCTGTGGGCTGAAAGTTGTTTGCTTTTCTTTGCAATTCAAACGGGGAATAGACAAGACTTGGTTCTACGGCATGGAGAAAAAGCGTCTCCAGATCATATTTCAATGTGGTGGAATCGGGTTCAGAAATCGACCATTTTTGCTTCAACAAAAAGCTCATATTGCCATGCATATATGGGTGTTATAGACATGACCATGTGCCGTGCTGTGGGCTGAAAGTTGTTTGCTTTTCTTTGCAATTCAAACGGGGAATAGACAAGACTTGGTTCTACGGCATGGAGAAAAAAGCGTCTCCAGATCATATTTCAATGTGGTGGAATCGGGTTCAGAAATCGACCATTTTTGCTTCAACAAAAGCTCATATTGCCATGCATATATAGGTGTTATAGACATGACCATGTGCCGTGCTGTGGGCTGAAAGTTGTTTGCTTTTCTTTGCAATTCAAATGGGGAATAGACAAGACTTGGTTCTACGGCATGGAGAAAAAAGCGTCTCCAGATCATATTTCAATGTGGTGGAATCGGGTTCAGAAATCGACCATTTTTGCTTCAACAAAAAGCTCATATTGCCATGCATATATGGGTGTTATAGACATGACCATGTGCCGTGCTGTGGGCTGAAAGTTGTTTGCTTTTCTTTGCAATTCAAACGGGGAATAGACAAGACTTGGTTCTACGGCATGGAGAAAAAAGCGTCTCCAGATCATATTTCAATGTGGTGGAATCGGGTTCAGAAACCGACCATTTTTGCTTCAACAAAAAGCTCATATTGCCATGCATATATGGGTGTTATAGACATGACCATGTGCCGTGCTGTGGGCTGAAAGTTGTTTGCTTTTCTTTGCAATTCAAACGGGGAATAGACAAGACTTGGTTCTACGGCATGGAGAAAAAAGCGTCTCCAGATCATATTTCAATGTGGTGGAATCGGGTTCAGAAATCGACCATTTTTGCTTCAACAAAAAGCTCATATTGCCATGCATATATGGGTGTTATAGACATGACCATGTGCCGTGCTGTGGGCTGAAAGTTGTTTGCTTTTCTCTGCAATTCTAACGGGGAATAGACAAGACTTGGTTCTACGGCATGGAGAAAAAAGCGTCTCCAGATCATATTTCAATGTGGTGGAATCGGGTTCAGAAATCGACCATTTTTGCTTCAACAAAAAGCTCATATTGCCATGCATATATGGGTGTTATAGACATGACCATGTGCCGTGCTGTGGGCTGAAAGTTGTTTGCTTTTCTTTGCAATTCAAACGGGGAATAGACAAGACTTGGTTCTACGGCATGGAGAAAAAAGCGTCTCCAGATCATATTTCAATGTGGTGGAATCGGGTTCAGAAATCGACCATTTTTGCTTCAACAAAAGCTCATATTGCCATGCATATATGGGTGTTATAGACATGACCATGTGCCGTGCTGTGGGCTGAAAGTTGTTTGCTTTTCTTTGCAATTCAAACGGGGAATAGACAAGACTTGGTTCTACGGCATGGAGAAAAAGCGTCTCCAGATCATATTTCAATGTGGTGGAATCGGGTTCAGAAATCGACCATTTTTGCTTCAACAAAAAGCTCATATTGCCATGCATATATGGGTGTTATAGACATGACCATGTGCCGTGCTGTGGGCTGAAAGTTGTTTGCTTTCCTCTGCAATTCTAACGGGGAATAGACAAGACTTGGTTCTACGGCATGGAGAAAAAAGCGTCTCAAGATCATATTGTAGCGATAAAGCTGTCGCTAAGCTTCAGTGAAGTCCAATTACAGCAGATATACTTCAGCAGTCAACATATGAAAACTTAAGATAGTTGAACGGATTATCAACTTAGCTAAATAACACCCCCAATGCTGTTATATGTTGAACCTGTAACATTGGAGACCGGGAGGCAACACAATAAGAAACAAGAACTCAAGACTGATTTCTCAGGATAAATAAACTCTTCTTTTATTCATATAGTAACATGTCCTTCAGTTCAGATTTGCTTTGTATAATCTAATTATGACCAATGAGCGGAATTACTATGCTTTCATGGGGTGGAAACTTGCTGGAGTGCATAAAACTAAACGGGATGGCTGTAGTCGAATACTGTTGTAACATACAATCATTCCAATGAGTTCCACTTGCATCCATTACAAGCAGCTGTCGTTGAATACTGTAACCCGATGTGATTTCATGGGGTGTTCATGCACACTACTGTTAAATGAAGGGTGACTGCAGTCAAATACTGTAACCCGATGCCATTGCATGGGGTGTTCATGCACTACTGTTAGGCGAAGAGTGGCTGCAGTTGAATACTGTATTCCGATGTGATTTCATGGGGTACTGTAATCCGATGTGGTTGCATGGGGTACTGTAACCCGATGTGATTGCATGGGGTGTTCATGCACACGACTGTTAGGTGAAGAGTGGCTGCAGTTGAATACTGTATTCCGATGTGATTGCATCGGGTACTGTAATCCCATGTGATATCATGGGGTACTGTACTCCGATGCGATTGCATGGGGTACTGTAATCCGATGTGATTGCATGGGGTGCTGTAATCCGATGCGTTTGCATGGGGTGTTCATCCCACTACTGTTTCAACAATCTATGTTTTCTTGGATGTCCATGTTTTCTTGGGTGTCCATGTTTTCTTGGATGTCCATGTTTTCTTGGATGTCTATGATATCTTGGGTGAGCAAAAGATAATGGGTAGAAGTCTTATTTACTTCAGTTTGACCATGACCCCATGATTTCTTGGAGTACACTCTACAGTGTTCCAAGTATTTCAGAGAGTCAAAGCAGAAAAATGAAGTCAAGACACTGAACCATTATCCTCATCGGCATCTGTAGCTCCTTCCCATATTCAGCAATCCTCAGATGTCTGTCAGGTCCCAGGAACCCTCTGTTCAGGAGGTGTGGGCTTGTCTGGCTCACCAGAGCAAGTCCCAGAAATTCTCAGAGTTCACTCTTTTATACACTCCAGCTACTAGCCTCTAACCCAAGATGTCGAAAATACCAAAAGCATACTGTTGTTAAAACTACTTGGAGAATCTGCGCAATTACCATATATTTGTGACAGATATTAAATATAGTTTACACAGTGATACAATTTACCCAAGATATACGTCAACTTTTATCTGAAATAAAATACGAACGTTTGGTTCAGAGAGTATCACTATCAAAACAACATGGCTGCCTCCGTACAGAGAAGAATAAATTATGCATCTTTTATCATCAATAACTACTGGAATACATCAAACCACAGTTTGTCATGCCATGAATTACAAAGGTAGTACTTTCTTCTAGCTTCGTTATGTGAATACATCAGTGTAACTTCATTAATTAACGATCTACAGCTCAAAAACCATGGCCATGTGGCACAAACGAAGTATCTCATTACAACAACAACATGCAAGTAAATTCTGCAGAGAGACTGCAGATATCCTCGGAATATTCGTTATCACTGAAAATTATCTGAAATGAACTACAAATGTCAGAACCACAATTAGAGAACACACAAGAGAGATATTCTATAGAACAACAACGTCTTGTAATAATATTTAAAAAAAAAAAATGCAAATACAAACCCAGTAAATTGATGCTCGTCTCATTATCCCCCACTTAAGGTGGAAACGTCCTCGTTCACCTTACAGTTAATAGAGTATCAATCTCAAACGCATGTACAGTTCTCAGTCACTGAATAGTTCAAGAATTCAAATGTTCAACCCTTGAAATCCAGGGGGTCACACACAACGAAGTTCATATTTCAAGATGTCCTTGAAATCACACGTGCACAATAAATTTTTCAAATCCAATCAAAGTCAATTTAAAGTCCACTCTTCAACAGTCCATGAATTCACATTTAACTGTAGAAAGAAACAATTTCACATACTCCAATGAATCACGCACAAGTTTCCCAGTAAAGGGAATACCTCGAAAAGTTCTCCACATAAAACACAATTCTATGATGTCCTTGGAATTCACCCACTTATAACACAGTTCACTGATGTTCCTTGGCAAATCAAACACTATAACACAGTTCAATGATGTCCTTAGAATTTCACACGCGCGCAATACCATAAGGTAAATGCAATCATGCATGTATGTCCGGAATCCAGTGAATGGTAAGTAACAGTCCATGAAATAGCACATCATCAAGGTAACAGTGGAAGGATATGTCCACTGTTCTCTCTCGCTCTCCTCTATGGAAAGGGTTTCTTCGTCTTCAGGCTTCATGATCATCTATGCCAAGTCATGTCTTCTCCGGATGGATCCCTCGTTGAATGATCCAATGGGCTCCAATTTTGATGTTTGTGAGGGTTCACGTGTGATGTGAGATGGTGGATCACTGTTGCTATACACATCACCTGTCTGAATCCACTTATTTACATCTGATCATCATTATGGAAACCATCCTAATAAAATCTCAGAAGAGCTCCTTTTGGTTTTCTTCCTAGATGTCCGGACAGGACAGATTCATGGATTTGTTTCAACACGTACTCCCTAATCCATCGTGGTACCAAGAACTGCCATTGCCCAATGACATTCTTGTGTACTAATCTCCAGGAAAGCACCCCGTCCTTCAGCATTAGGTTATGCCAATTGTTCCAATAATGGTGGGTAGCTGGCCTTGCTGTACAGTTTTCAGTGCTGAACAGATGCATACCACTCCCGAACCATTTCTTAACTGGACCTATGTTTAGATGAATGAGTAGCTTCTTCTGTGTCATGGTATACCCCTGTATCCATGGTGTTTCTGTAACACTACAGATGGCATCTTGTACCTTTTGAGAGCATCTTCCTGTAATGAACCTGGAAAACATCTCTACCAAGATCCAACAGCCACCAGAGATCAACTCGGATAACGATTCCCAACATGTCCTCTGACATGTGAATCCAGATACTTCTGGCACCCCGACCAGGTCTTCATCCGGTTGGCTACCTTCTCCACTCTCATTTGGATTTTGTTGCGGGCTCCACAAATCATCCACACACAAATCCTCCATGGAAAGAACACTCAGAAGAAGTAACACAACACTAATGAAGTAAGTATATATCCTCTTCATTGGAGAGACCGCTGTCCTACCTAGTTTCTGGTTCTGCTGCGTCTCAGTAGGCCTATTCACACACACCGATCTCACTCTCAGAGAATCAGCCATGTCCAAAGATATCTCCTTACCATTTGAACATGGTCCACAACTCGACAAAAGGTCCACTGGCCCACCAGGTCCCTTTTGTAAAATATCATCCCCCAGCAACACCTCATCCTCAGTGTTGGCAATTGCTAATTTATGCTCCAGTACAGCCCTTCTCTTATAGTCCAGTCTTTCACAATCAGCACTGACAACCGCCCTTTTCCTGGTAAGTTTCGGCTTTGAACGTTGGCCACGCAGTATCTTGGTGTGGATACAGTCAGACAATGTCACAGCTGTAGTTCCAGTATCCATAGTATTTGTGCCCACAGTCCCCTGAAAGGTATCACTGACATAAACTCCATCATACTTCGGTGTCTCCCGTCGTATGGTTCCTGAGTTATCAACTAGACTATCTGGGTTGGCTGGGCATGTCTTCAAACTGTTGTCACACAGGCCTTTGTTACTTGGGACCGACCCTCGGCCTACTGAGCCGATCCCCACAAGTTTGATGACTCCAGTGTACAATTCGGTCCTCTAGAAGCTGCATTCTGGAGAAGTCCAACTTCAGAACCTTGAACATCAGAAATAAAAGGCTTGGCAGAAACATTCAGTTGCCCTGTCACTTCATACGTGCAGTCTCTTATCAAATGGTTTCCGCCACACCGGAAACACCCAGTGAACTGCTTCTTTCCTGTAGATTGTTGGTTTGCTGCAGTTGCCCTTGTTTGAGGAGAAACCATCTTCATCTTGTTGGTTCCTGGTTGTTGTGAACCCCTTGAAAATGACTCAATTTGATTATTCAGCGAGTTGAACATCTTCGTGATGTCTTCTCTAAGCTTTTGGACTTCAGATAAACAATCAGGCTTCTCCTGGTAAGTGATCTGCTCACTAACTTTATCCCTTTTCTCTGTATCAGCCTTAGTCTGGTTCCACTTCTTACTACTCCGAGTTTGAGTCGCAACTCTAACACCTTCGTCTTCCAGCTCTGATTCGTACTCTTTGTCATCTGAGCAACTCTTCACCAGACGAGTCTGTTTCCTGTTTGGTCGGTCCTCGTTAAAACTAGTTCGACTCCGTGTTTCCAGGAAATTCACAACCTCATACACAGCTTCATCTAAATTCCCTGGTTCCTTGATGTACTCCACATGAAACTGTGCCTTTTCATCACTTAGGCCATCTAAAAATCGCCTCAATAGATCTTCTCTTCTGGTCTCTCTGTCTCGGTTCGCATGAGCTTTGTCATAAAGCCGTTTCAAGTCTGCCGCATAGTTCTCTGCAGTTTCTCCGGGCTTTTGGTTCCGATTGCTGAACTGTGCCCCAAAACGTTTTGCTGTTTCTACTTTCTTGAAACGATGGTCAAGCTCATCAACCAGTAGAGTAAAATTACTCCTTACTTCCCTAGATAGTTGTCCATATACAAATTCTCCGGCTTTACCCTGTATCCGAGGTAACAGCTCACCAAGTTTATCTGCAATCGTCCACCCTTTAAGCATGGCTACGTCCTCGAATCTATTAATCCAAACTTCCCAAAGTTCAGACCCAGTGAATGGTGGTAGCTTGACATTCTGTTTTCTTAACCTGGAAACAAATGTACTCTCACTACATGTAGTTGGTGCTTTATTGCTAGATGATTCACGATGGGAACCTCTGTAGCTCCTGTCTGAAGGTCTAGTGTGGAAACTGCTGGCTTGGACCGGTCTGTTGTCATTTCTTCGAAAATCATCAGGTGATCTTCTGGTAACTGAAACTCTAGCTGGCTGTACAGCTTGAGACTGATGAGTTGCATTAGCACTCTGGCACTCTGGTGGGGATCTGTTCCCTCTATTCATCTTCTGAGTTTCTTTGATAATACCAGCCATAACTGAAGAAAATTCCGTCAATGCATCTTTTAACACTGTTCCTACTTGCTCTGCTACTTCCTTCTGTATTTGTATCTGGTTGGAATCACCAGATGTTACCTGTAGAGGAATGGTATTTGCTGTGGGGGCCGAGGGAATTCCTGAAAAATAATCCAAATCAATTCCAGTTATGCAATTCTTTGGGGATACCATTCTCTGTGGACCTGAAAGAACATTAATTACAGATGACTGTGCCTTGCTTGATGCTGGAGTTCCCAAAGCCATATCCTCTTGAATTTCATCAGTACTCTCTGGTGTTTCTGCTTCACTTGTTGTATTAAGATTATCAGCCAATAATCTATCAGATCTCCTCTGTCTACCCCTCTGTAGTGGTCTCCGTCCCGTCTCCATAGCTTCCATCTAAATATAAGACTCTGGCATGTAAACTGGATATCTTCACCATTTTCACCATGCAGGACTTCACTTGGTTCGGATCACTGGACCCGTTATGAAATAACAGGTCCCCCATCGGGCGCCAAAATAATGTAGCGATAAAGCTGTCGCTAAGCTTCAGTGAAGTCCAATTACAGCAGATATACTTCAGCAGTCAACATATGAAAACTTAGGATAGTTGAACGGATTATCAACTTAGCTAAATAACACCCCCTATGCTGTTATATGTTGAACCTGTAACATTGGAGACCGGGAAGCAACACAATAAGAAACAAGAACTCAAGACCGATTTCTCAAGATAAATAAACTCTTCTTTTATTCATATAGTTACATGTCCTTCAGTTCAGATTTGCTTTGCATAATCTAATTATGACCAATGAGCGGAATTACTATGCTTTCATGGGGTGGAGACTTGCTGGAGTGCATAAAACTAAACGGGATGGCTGTAGTCGAATACTGTTGTAACATACAATCATTCCAATGAGTTCCACTTGCATCCATTACAAGCAGCTGTCGTTGAATACTGTAACCCGATGTGATTTCATGGGGTGTTCATGCACACTACTGTTAAATGAAGGGTGACTGCAGTCAAATACTGTAACCCGATGCCATTGCATGGGGTGTTCATGCACTACTGTTAGGCGAAGAGTGGCTGCAGTTGAATACTGTATTCCGATGTGATTTCATGGGGTACTGTAATCCGATGTGGTTGCATGGGGTACTGTAACCCGATGTGATTGCATGGGGTGTTCATGCACACGACTGTTAGGTGAAGAGTGGCTGCAGTTGAATACTGTATTCCGATGTGATTGCATCGGGTACTGTACTCCCATGTGATTGCATGGGGTACTGTAATCCGATGCGTTTGCATGGGGTACTGTAATCCGATGTGATTGCATGGGGTACTGTAATCCGATGTGATCGCATGGGGTGTTCATCCCACTACTGTTTCAACAATCTATGTTTTCTTGGATGTCCATGTTTTCTTGGGTGTCCATGTTTTCTTGGATGTCCATGTTTTCTTGGATGTCTATGTTTTCTTGGATGAGCCAAAGATATCTTGGGTGAGCAAAAGATAATGGGTAGAAGTCTTATTTACTTCAGTTTGACCATGACCCCATGATTTCTTGGAGTACACTCTACAGTGTTCCAAGTATTTCAGAGAGTCAAAGCAGAAAAATGAAGTCAAGACACTGAACCATTATCCTCATCGGCATCTGTAGCTCCTTCCCATATTCAGCAATCCTCAGATGTCTGTCAGGTCCCAGGAACCCTCTGTTCAGGAGGTGTGGGCTTGTCTGGCTCACCAGAGCAAGTCCCAGAAATTCTCAGAGTTCACTCTTTTATACACTCCAGCCACTAGCCTCTAACCCAAAATGTTGAAAATACCAAAAGCCTACTATTGTTAAAACTACTTAGAGAATCTGCATAATTACCATATATTTGTGACAGATATTAAATATAGTTTACACAGTGATACAATTTACCCAAGATATACGTCAACTTTTATCTGAAATAAAATACGAACGTTTGGTTCAGAGAGTATCACTATCAAAACAACATGGCTGCCTCCGTACAGAGAAGAATAAATTATGCATCTTTTATCATCAATAACTACTGGAATACATCAAACCACAGTTTGTCATGCCATGAATTACAAAGGTAGTACTTTCTTCTAGCTTCGTTATGTGAATAAATCAGTGTAACTTCATTAATTAACGATCTACAGCTCAAAAACCATGGCCATGTGGCACAAACGAAGTATCTCATTACAACAACAACATGCAAGTAAATTCTGCAGAGAGACTGCAGATATCCTCGGAATATTCGTTATCACTGAGAATTATCTGAAATGAACTACAAATGTCAGAACTACAATTAGAGAACACACAAGAGAGATATTCTATAGAACAACAACTTGTAATAATATTTAAAAAAAAAAATGCAAATACAAACCCAGTAAATTGATGCTCGTCTCAATATTTATCCAGCGAAGTCCAGATAAACTGATCGGAGGGAAGTGTGTTAATTTGACAATAAAGAGGGCGCTGGCATCGTCGACTTGTTTCTACCTTTATCTGCAGGAGAACGTTCTGTTTCTACCTTTATCCACAGAAGAGCGGTAGCCCTATATAAGCTAGACTTCCGCGGAAACGAGGCAGACCAGCAGAAACTTCATGGTGAGAACACGCACAATTTATTGGGGAGAAGAAATCCAACACATTGCCGGGCCGGAGAAGGGCCGCGAACAGGCCGCCGAATTTGTGCCGCCGCCGGGTAGGGACCAGGCCGCCGAATTGAAGAAGTGCCGCCGCCGAATCCTATAACATCATAGCATGCATTTACACTCACTTACATTTTCACGTCCGGGCTGTGTTTACTCTACTCCGATCTCTACCTATCTCAACCGTAATGCACAGTTGTGTGGGTATTGCGCTGGGAGTTAGAGTATAGACACTTATCTTCAATGTTTATTCCTATCTCTACCTGATCCTCGTCCGTACTGCACAGACGTGCAGGTTTAGCTCTGGGAATTAACTAACGGCGTTAGTGTTGATAGCATGGCAATACCTTAACCTCATCTCTACGTGACTCGACCGTATCGAACAGTCGTGCATGTACGGCCCTGTGGTTTATGGTATCGATTAAGCTGTATCCGGTAGGATTACAAGCGTCTAGTCCGTCATTCATAATCCAGCCGTCGTCCATTAGAGAATATCTGCGTCCATAATCCAAAGACCTATTCCATTTTCCATACAACAGTATTAGCACCAAATTCAAAAAGACAATCATAGTATACATAAACATAGGCTTGTTTCCTGCGAGAGAGAAGCGGTCAACAGTTTTCAATGATGCCGGCAAGACATCATGATGTTCCAAAAATATCAAATCCGTATCGCTGATCAGTATTCTTAATCCATCTAATCCATTTCAGTCGTCATCTAAAAAAAGATGTATCTCAGTCGCGCTTTGATTGTGACTGTTCATATGAGTACCATGAGGATCTTGAAGTACATGGGTTCATACGGCCCCTAGCCCCGGGTTAAGCGGAATTAGACACAAGTTACGAAACGTAGCCCCATAGATCTTGCCCGCTACGTTCGTATTTTGCTATCATCATGCGATATGTATCGCCAAATTTGAGAAACGTTGAGTGTAGGCGCTTGGTGGAATAGCCCTGTTTTTTAAGTTTCTGCACCAATGTTTTGTGACGTTGATTAAAATCGTCACATATAACACAGGATCTAGCAAATGCTACTAAGCGAGATATGTATACGCCATATGCAGGTCCCACTGGAATATTACTGTCCAGAAAGGGATAGTTTACGATGTCGAAATTGTAATCATCTCTTTTGTCATAAAGTCGACGAGTGAGAATGGCCGCTTCATTTTTATAGAGATATAGATCTAAATATGATGAGCCTATAGGGCTATCTGTAGTTTCCTTCAAATCCAGTGAAGGTGGATATATATCCTTCACTGCCTCATTTATATAGCGATTATCCACAGCGAGAAGATCGTCTATATAGCGTTTGGTGAATGAGAAGGAACGGGCTTTGAATGGATCGGTTTTTGAAAGCGCCTCGTCTCTGTGAAGAGGGTACAGCTAAACCAAATCATACACAGTTCCTACCTAAACAATTATCCATGCACACACGTACTTAAACACACAACCTATTGGTTGAAATACATTCACGCTAACACTCACAAGCTATAGGCTCAGGTCTAGAGCTTGATAAATAAACACCTACCCAGTAAATCGTACCATAAACGATTATCCATTCACGCCCCCATGAGCATACAGTCTCTCACCACCCTGTACATACATTGAGTAATTCACGGCCAATCTTAGATTAATACTGTCTCATACAGTAGTATATAAAGGGGGAATCCTTCACCAGATGCCCATCTATTGCGGATGACCATGCAGTAGTATAGAGAGAGGGTTCCCATACCAGGTGACCATACAGTAGTATAGAGGTAGGGTTCCTATACCAGATGCCCATACAGTAGTATAGGAAGAGGGTTACTAGTCCAGGCGCCTACCCATCCACCGTGTGTTATCGATGTCCGATCCTATGTGGACCATGTAGCCGTGAACTCTAGCCTTGATGATTCGTCCTTGGAGCCGGGCCGCGGAGTGAGTCGCCATGAGCGGGGTCGCTGAAGCCTATTCCTACGAGGGGTGCCGTCTGCTGCCGTGGTGAGCCGTGCAGTTGAATAGTCCTGCGGTGTTTCAGAGAGACGGGCCGGTGCCGTAGAAGCCTTTGTACTGTGATAGTACTGTCGTGCCCAGGCCTTCTGCATCCATTGGCAGTTACCAACGCTTGGAGGGGCTTAGCCGTGTAAGACGAGACACGACGACGACGAGAAGTCCATACCACCCGAGGGAAGAAGACTTGGGGAAGGAAGATAGACGCTGGACCCTACCACAAAGACCTGGGGAAGGAAGATAGAAGCCGGACCCAACCACGAGAGAACCGGTCGTCACCAGACTGTGGCTGTGACCAGGCCTGATCGCGATATAGCTAGGGCTATATATTTTGTATATATCTTTCTATTATTTCGAAGTTCGGTTAACCCTACCAGGCCTGGGGGGGGGGCCATTATGGCCCCCTACCAAACTTTCTGCACTATCTCCGGAACGGATAAAAATGGAGAGCTGAAACTCCGTGACTTTATAGTTTATCTTATTGGGGTTATTTTGAAACTATTTGCATAACCCCCCGAGCAGAGGATCATGGGAAAATTAAAGATGGCGGCCACGTGGGTACCAGAAAAATGCTGTTTTTGTCATATTTCTTCAAAATTTATGCTTTTCCGCGATGAAAAGTGGGTAAAAACTATTTTATTTCATATCACATTAATATTTGCTAATTTTTCATGCAGTTTTTGTGGAGAAATTGCAAAAATAAAAAGATCGGAAAATTCGACCGAAAAATCGACCAAAAAAATGACGTTTTTGAAAATGACGTCACTGTGACGTCATCAAAGCGGCCATCTTGGATTTTTTTACATTTTCTTGTAGAGCTTGACCCAAGGGTATAGTGTAATAAGTTTCAGCTCCCTAGCCCAAGGGGTAAGAAAAATAATTAGGGGGGGGGTCCATCCCAAAAAGCCCAGGCCAGATAGGGTTAAAGATAACTATAAGAATACGGGTAAATCAAAATCATAGATCAGGGATCTTCTTTGCAGGGATTGTACGCTACCGCGATCTGAATCCTGTATTCCAGCTCATAGAATTATATGTCAGTATTGTATCAATTTGCTTTGGTTGTCATTACAGGTCTTCCTTTCCAACCTCCTTGATCCAGAGAAGGTGACAGGTTGAATCGAACTCCCTCGTTGGCCAAGATCAGTGCACGAGTGCGTTTCCGGTAGCCTGACAGTTTGTCTTGGGTATCCTGCGCACTCTCTTGTGGATCTGAAACATCCATTCCCCACGTAAAGCGTTTCAACTGGTGGCAGCGGTGGGATGGCCAACATCTGGGAGACGAAGGAAAGGAGACCAAGCCTGGCGGATAGCAAGGATCCGTCCCAGACAACTATGACTATGACTGGAGATTTCGGCGCCAAGTTGCGACAATGGGAAGCCATGAGTCAACCACCTGACGGAAGAGGAGCCCAACGAAAATTCTCCACAACGCCGAGTCCTCGGGAACGACGTGATACGGGAAGAGGCGTATGTTCCGGGCGATGTACTACAGCAACTCTGGGTGATGAAAATCTTCTTGATTTGTCCACGCAGGAACTAGAATCGGTGCTGTTGGCACCACCGGCTGACCTGACGCCTCGACCTTCAGCGGAGATTGCTACCGATGATCGATCAACTAGTAGGGGGCGTGAGCCAGAAGAGGAGCAGCCCGACGTTGACCTGAGACGAGAGGTAGAAGACCATCGTAGCGCCATCCACGTATTGTGTACCTCGATGACCTCCATGATGGGCCAGATGTCTACGATACTGAGAAATCAAAGTTCCAGTGACGAGATGACTCAGCTTAATAGTGAAGATGACAGATATTCTGGTCCGGCCGGACTGGATAGAGGACGCCGAGCCGCAGAGACGCCACTACGGGGTCGAGACGAAGCCGCATCGGGGACGACGTTGAGGCGAGATGAGTCACTGCCAAGAAGACGCCTGGATGAACCACCTTCAGTTACATGGGATCAGCCGTTACAGACGTCAACGCCCATGGGGGAACCTAGACGGCCGAAGACGACGATGGTGAATGCAGCTACTTACGATGGTACCACGCCGTGGCGAGACTATTTGGCTCACTTCGGGCACTGCGCCGTGATAAATGGGTGGACATCCCAACAACAGGGTCAATACCTAGCCGTCGCCTTAAGGGGGTCAGCTCAACAAGTATTATCCAGCCTTAAGTCTGCACCGGGCAGTACCGACTACGACGGTCTGAAGGAAGCCCTGCAGAAGCGATTTGCCCCTCCGAATCAGATGGACCGGCACAAGTCGTAGCTGAGGTCTAGACACCGCGAGAGGGATGAAGATCTTCCGGGCCTAGCTCAGGCATTGATCCGCCTGACACAGTTGGCTTATCCTGATGCCGGAGACGACATTCAAGATACCCTAGCCAAGGATCAGTTCCTGGACGCCATTGATGATGAACTGAGATTTCAAGTTTGGCAGACAAGACCTAATACTTTGGATGCGGCGGTACATGCGGCCTTAGAGCTGGAAGCATTCAAGATCTCCCAGCGTCGGAAACACTGGCCGACAGCCAAGTCAACTGCTCCGGAGATGGAAGACAGAGCAGCCGATGTTAAAGGAGGCGATTCAGCGGAACAGCGAACCACAAACACCAGAACGGCAACGACGATACCAGTCGAGATGGGGACATAGGCGTGGCCGACATCGACCGTACGGTAACCGAGACTGGACACCAAGGTGCTGGACATGCGGAAAACATGTCGAGCGACTTGCCCTGAAGGCCGTAGACGAGATGTTTCCCGACCGCAGAATCCACCAAAAACGTATTTTGCGGCACCCACGTTTCAGCTGGTGGTGGACGATACGAGAGCTTTCCCTCACAGTTACAAGCCTGGTGATCAGGTTTGCTTGCGAGGGACTTTTGTTGTGAAAGAAGACCTGCCTGATGTGACATATCACGTCGCTGACGAGGCCGGTGGCATCCGTGTATTCCATCGTGATCTTTTGAAGCCCTTCTACCCCAGAGAGACGTCGGATAGTGAGACCATAGAGTCTGCGAAGAGGGATGGTGATGTCCAATCTGAGAACGACTCGAAGCCCTCTACGGTATTTCCATATCCGGTGGAACACCCAGCCGCAGTGAGATCTGCAGCACCTCGGCGGACGAGACGTGGACGGAGAACCCGTCGTCCTCGGAGGTTGGCAGATTACGAGGTTGGATTACCGCCTGATTCCCCTGTTGAAGTCGAGTCGCCTCTTCGGGAAGAGCAGATGGCCTTGCCGGAGACGTGGAGTCCTCCACGGATGACTCGTTGACGTCGTGTCCAGCGGCCGAGGCGATCTAATGAATACGTTTTAGCCTGCCAGTGGACAGGAGATGCACGACCGTACAGTCGGATAAATACGGTTTATGACCGTGATCGTCGAGGCATGACCTGTAGTGCAGGGCCGACCTCCAAGTAATCCTTTGGGCGACGAACGCAGAATGGCCGACCCCGAGGCCTTACTGCCTCAGATGCATGATGAACAGACTCCAGCAGGAGACAGCTGTGGCCTGTTGTGGACCTGATGTCCATTGCAGGTGACGACGACTTGGCCAGGAAGTCAAGAGGCCCGTCGCCCTGTAATTTTGTTGTATATACGTTGTACATATGTTCTGTTCTGCACTCCCGGGCTGCTGGTAGCGTGACGAGAGCCATGACGAGGGCGTCATGTTCTTCGAAGGCGGGGGTAGTGTAAAGAAAGTGCAGAATGCAAACGACCCCTTGGGATCCCGTTTAATAAATCACTGCTTGTGTTCTGACACGTGACTACTGTGATAGCGAAAGTTACATTGTGTTTATGTGTGCGGTTCACTTACCTGACGGAATTCAACGCTGTAATTTTCCTAGGATGAACTACAATAATGCGAGAGACAGACAATGCCTCGAAATCCCGGTGAAGTTATCTCAAACGATCAGTCGGGACGGCGAAAAGGAACGCTGGTGAGCTCACTTGCTTCGCTGTAGATGACGTCAGTCAGGAATCCGGAAGTCAACATTTGTGGAATATGCAGATGAGAAACAGTGAACTTTGCGGTCGTCGTATGAATTAACTAGAGAAAGTTGAAATCTGAGATTTACCAGTTACGTCGGTTAAGAATTATGGTTTGTTCCTCCATAGTCATATTTATCCAGCGAAGTCCAGATAAACATATCGGAGGGAAGTGTGTTAATTTGACAATAAAGAGGGCGCTGGCATCGTCGACTTGTTTCTACCTTTATCTGCAGGAGAACGTTTTGTTTCTACCTTTATCCACAGAAGAGCGGTAGCCCTATATAAGCTAAGCTTCCGCGGAAACGAGGCAGACCAGCAGAAACTTCGAGGTGAGAACACGCACAATTTATTGGGGAGAAGAAATCCAATACATTGCCGGGCCGGAGAAGGGCCGCGATCAGGCCGCCGAATTTGTGCCGCCGCCGGGCCGGGACCAGGCCGCCGAATTGAAGAAGTGCCGCCGCCGAATCCTATAACATCATAGCATACATTTACACTCACTTACATTTTCACGTACGGGCTGTGTTTACTCTACTCCGATCTCTACCTATCTCAACCGTAATGCACAGTTGTGTGGGTATTGCGCTGGGAGTTAGAGTATAGACCCTTATCGTCAATGGTTATTCCTATCTCTACCTGATCCTCGTCCGTACTGCACAGACGTGCAGGTTTAGCTCTGGGAATTAACTAACGGCGTTAGTGTTGATAGCATGGCCATACCTTAGCCGCATCTCTACGTGACTCGACCGTATCGAACAGTCGTGCATGTACGGCCCTGTGGTTTATGGTATCGATTAAGCTGTATCGGGTAGGAGACGCTCGTCTCTGTGTACAGCTAAACCAAATCATACACAGTTCCTACCTAAACAATTATCCATGCACACACGTACTTAAACACACAACCTACGGGTTGAAATACATTCACGCTAACACTCACGAGCTATAGGCTCAGGTCTAGAGCTTGATAAATATACACCTACCCAGTAAATCGTATCATAAACGATTATCCATTCACGCCCCCATAAGCATACAGTCTCTCACCACCCTGTACATACATTGAGTAATTCACGGCCAATCATAGATTAATACTGTCTCATACAGTAGTATATAAAGGGGGAATCCTTGACCAGATGCCCATCTATTGCGGATGACCATGCAGTAGTAAAGAGAGAGGGTTCCCATACCAGGTGACCATACAGTAGTATAGAGAGAGGGTTCCTATACCAGGTGGCCATACAGTAGTATAGGAAGAGGGTTACTAGTCAAGGTGCCTACCCATCCACCGTGTGTTATCGATGTCCGATCCTATGTGGACCGTGTAGCCGTGAACTCTAGCCTTGATGATTCGTCCTTGGAGCTGGGCCGCGGAGTGAGTCGCCGTGAGCGGGGTCGCTGAAACCTGGGGATGTATTCCTACGAGGGGTGACGTCTGCTGCTGTGGTGAGCCGTGCAGTTGAATAGTCCTGCGGTGTTACAGAGAGTCGGGCCGGTGCCGTAGAAGCCTTTGTACTGTGATAGTACTGTCGTGCCCATGCCTTCTGCATCCATTGGCAGTTACCAACGCTTGGAAGGGCTTAGTCGTGTAAGACGAGACACGACGACGACGAGAAGTCCATACCACCCGAGGGAAGAAGACCTGGGGAAGGAAGATAGACGCTGGACCCTACCACAAAACCTGGGGAAGGAAGATAGAAGCTGGACCCAACCAAGAGAGGACCGGTCGTGACCAGACTGTGGCTGTGACCAGGCCTGATCGCGATATAGCTAGGGTAAATCCAAATCATAGATCAGGGATCTTCTTTGCAGGGATTGTACGCTACAGCGATCTGAATCCTGTATTCCAGCTCATAGAATTATATGTCAGTATTGTATCAATTTACTTTGGTTGTCATTACAGGTCTTCCTTTCCAACCTCCTCGATCCAGACAAGGTAACAGGTTGAATCGAACTCCCTCGTTGGCCAAGATCAGTGCACGATTGCGTTTCCGGTAGCCTGACAGTTTGTCTTGGGGACCCTGCGCACTCTCTTGTGGATCTGAAACATCCATTTCCCACGTAAACGTTTCAATATAAAGAAATACATGTCGGACCAATGAAATTATTGTGGTTTGCTGGTGACTACACGTCCGACCTGGGAATTGTTGCATTGTGGATATATTGACCGGCAAGCATAAATTACTGAAACATCCTTCCCATTTCAAGTATACGATATTTCCCAGAATACAACTTATATGTGTCTAAATAAAACTTAATTTCGTTTATTGCAGTTCAAGTCACTGTGTAAACAGCGATATCTTCTTGCTAGAACGTGATCATAATATTGAAGCATGTAACTGAAAGATTTTTGTTGTCGAGCAGGTAGAAGACATTTTGGTCATGTGAGAGAGATTTTGTTTCTAATTCATTTGAGAGCAATGGGCTTGACAAAATCAGTAAATTTTAATTTAAATTCTTGTGAGTTCTTAGATGCGTTTTGTCAATCATTTCTAGATTGTTGACTAACCTTGTTAGTAGTTTTATGTTAGTAGAAATAGTGCTATCTGGTCTGGGCGATTTGGGATGAATACCACAACCTGGAGAGGGGCGGAATGTGCCCCTATATATTTTATATTATCCCTAAGGCTAGAGTGCTGAAACTTACCAGACTATATGTATGTGTCAAGCTCTACTAGAAAATGCAAACAAATTCAATATGGCCGCCATGATGACGTCGGGATTTTTTTGGACGATTTTACGGTCAAATGTAGATTTTAAAACTTTTATTTGTGTTTTCTTCGCAAAAACTGCATGGTAAATTAGTAAATAATAATTTGACGTGAAATAAAGGAGCTTTTGCCCAGTTGTCCTGGCAAAAGGGCAGAAATTTGAAGAATAATGACGAAAACATAAATTTTCTGTTATCCATATGGTCGCCAATTTGAATTTACTCGTAATTCTCTGTTTGAGGCTTATGCAAATAGGTTCAAAACGTGTGTCAGCTCTCAAGTTTTTGTCATTCTGGAGATAGAGGCGAAAAAAGGGCGGGAAAGTGCCCCTCTCCCCTCCCCACCAACAAGGTCAGTTTGGGTTGAATGTAACTCTCCTTCCTTCTCTCTCTATCTCTCTCTCCATATTATAGAGACAATTTTCACATCAGCAACCTTTTGATCTCTACTGGACCAGTCCCTAAAATACCACAGCCTAAGTTCTCTGTAGGGGGGTGAAGGAGAATTTCGGTATCCCGTAATTATTTTAGTCATTGAAACAAAGGCATTTTTTATCGAGTCCTCTTACAGACTTTTAAAATTATTTATTCTTGAGATTTTCTCCGATACCGTATATAATAAATTAAGAAATACTGAAATGATCACAAATAACGTCATCTCTGGCAGTAGTTTATAAAGCGCATCGGCACCGCTATTTAGGGGCAGATAACTCTGTCGGAACAATTCCTGGTTATCTCCTCTGATTCGCACATTTCTGCCACTAAATAGCCCTCCATATGCCATTTTACTACTTATCAAATTGACGTCACTATGACGTCACATCCGATCACGTCACAGCCGGGTCAAAGGTCACCTCCGGTCACCTGATGGCCCAGCAATAAGCCCCTACCTAAGACCTAAGCAATTATCTACCTAACTCATTAGAGCTGGTGTAATTACTATCTTTTATTATTTCTCTATTATATACAAATGAACGCCGGTCGGGCAGCTCCAGCGCTCATCTAGCTGATGCAGCCTCGTGCCAAAGGTCCCATATCAAGGACAACATTTTGTCACCTTTTGCTTTTGCTGTCTATATGTTTTATTATTTTTTTTCAGTTGGAAACCATTACATTTGTTAAATCTACTAGAAATGTCAAATGTGCTATACAACCTCAAACAGTCGTGTGGATCTTAATGTGGAAAGGCCATCCTACTTGTATCAATGTTTTAAGGTGTCTCGTCCGATTGATACTCTGGAACCAAAGTAAACCAGTAACTGATAATGGATAGCTGTCTTATAACGTAGCCTACAGAATATCAATCGAACGCTTTAACTCACGAAATTACCTGGTCCGTGTTATCACTCCCTTATTTCGACACAGTTTTTTTTTATTTTGACTTTTTGGAGTGCCTTACAACAAACGTTAAGTGTTATGTTTGCACTCTCTTTTCTCCAATTAAATATCCAAGGGTAAACATATTTATCACATAACTGCGGTTTTATTAGGGACATAGGGCCATGACATATTTATCGTATGCACCAGTAGGTGAATAACAGTTTCAAACACGCTGATTGGATAATACATGTAGCGTGAGAAAAATAAATTACTACGTTTGGTCGTGACGTCACTGAACAATTTTTCCCACTGATAACATTTTGCTACGAAATATTATGTTTACAAGTGCAACAGCAACATAGATATCTGCAAGACGATCATTTTATCCAGGTACATACAACGGCCTGCAAAATATAATTGTCAATAGCCATACAAGCAGCAATGATTCGACAGTTTTGAGCTTCAAAATTTGTATAAAGTACTGACGTAGCGGTCGTAGTCCGTCATCTTTGTTCGGCGAATTGAGCCAGCCCGCCAGTTTGAGTACCGCCCCGTCAGATCTCTACAGTAAACGTTTGTTCATTCTTTTGCAATATCTGCATGGATTCTTCCCTATGTTTGCTTATTTCTTGCGACTTCAAACGGATTACGTAACGTATTCAAAATGATCGTCGGCCTGGCATGTCGTATGTTGCATGGCGTATGTTGCATGCAGCGAACACGAGTGTAACTCGTGCCATGACATGATCCAAAATAAATAATGTATGAAGAACAGCCAATTAACAATTACACTTATTTAATTTTGTTGTGAAATGGTTTACGATATTTTGAAATACTGTGAAAACTGAACAGCCTTAAAAGGGATGTGCTCAATCTCTGTTGCATTACGGAACTATATTGGCTTAGCGTATAGAGCAACTTGTAAGGCTGTGATGCGTCTGAGCCAGGGTCATTTTTTCGTCGCGAATGAAACAAAGAAAAGACATTTTGAGTTAGATTTGATAATGAAATCTTTTGAATTATTGCGTTTATAATTTACTAAAAAATTATTATGTGATAAACAGAATCTTACACTCGTGGCAATTTAATATAGTTATGACACTCGTTGAGTCTTGAAACTAATAAAGCAGTTGAAAATGATTTTATTAGTCACAAAATGTTAAAATGCGTGGCTCGCTCAGTATGTAAACCATTTAAAATATTATTTGACATGTCATTGTCCTCATCAAAATTTCCCAAACAATGGAAAATTTCTAATATAATTACAGTATTTAAAAAAGACGACAAAAATTTACCTTCCAATGACCGACCGATCTCCCTGTTAAGTTGCGTGGCAAAAAGAATTGAACGAGTAGTATTTAAGCATGTGTACAATTATTTGCATTCCAATAATGTCTTCTACGAGTACCAATCCGGCTTCCTTCCCGGTCATTCAACTGTACTACAACTAGTGGATTTTTATCACAATTTATGCAAAACGTTTGATGCCGGAGAAATTGCCTGTGTGGTATTTTGTGACATTTCTAAAGCTTTCGACAGTGTCTGGCACAAAGGCCTTTTATTTAAATTAAAGCAGTATGGAATAGAAGGGGATTTATTACCTCACTGATAGGTGTCAATGTGTACAAATAGTAGCAACGTGCTCCCAAACGAGATCGGGCAATGCTGGCGTTTCACAGGGCTCGGTCGTTGGGCCGCTTCTTTTTCTGCTTTATATCAATGATATTGTTGAAAAGCTTATTAGTATCGCTCGCCTGTTTGCAGACGATACGTGTGTGATGTATAAGTCACCTAATATTCTCGAAACTGAAGTGATAATGAATCATGACCTTCAGAAGTTACACGATTGGTCTAAACAATGGCTACTAAACTTTAATGTATTAAAAACCGTTCTGTCACTGATTAGCAACAAAAACTTAGCAAATCCACCTGAAACTTATCTCGACAACACTTGTCTCCCAATATCTTATAGTCATCGTCATCTAGGCTTGGACTCCAAAGCGACTGTAAATGGCGAAGCCATATCGAAAGTATAAGTTCAATTCTATGTAAAAGAATTGGAGTTTTGCGTAAATTTAAATTTAAACTTAGAAGAAAAACGTTGAACCAAATTTATATCAGCTTCATCAGACCGACAATGGAATATGCCTCTGTAGTATGGGATAATTGTACCCAAGAACAAAGTGAAATTCTAGAAAAGTTACAATTGACTGCTGCACGTATTGTTACCGGATTACCTGCTTATGCTTCAAGAGAATCCCTTTATTTTGAAACTGGGTGCGAAACGCTAAAAGCAAGGAGGGAAATCTCGAAATTATCAACTATGTTCAAAATCCATACTGGCGAAGCACCTCAATATTTAACAAACTTGGTCACTCCTCTTGTTGGTGAAATAGCACCCTATCGCCTTAGAAATGCTAACAATTATGTCATACCAAGATCACGCTTAACACTAAACACGTTAACCAGTGGAACAATCTGACACTTGAGACAAGAAACTCTACATCCTATAATTCCTTTAAGTCCAAACTCTCTAACAGAAATCTACCACCATCATATTCTGTCGTATCTAGAAAATTAGATATACTTTATACAAAATTACGTCACGGCTGCAGCCAACTGAACGCTGATTTACATCGAGTGAACCTTCATAAAAATGGACACTGCTCTTGCGGGGAACGAACTAAAAATGCCGAACATTTTTTAATTTACTGCCCACTTTTCGAAGATTTTAGAACGGAACTATTGGATAATATCCCGCTTAATACCACCGTCCAACAAATGTTATGGTATAGTCCGTCCCTTTCTCATTTTAATAACATCAAAATTTTAAGCTCTGTCAATAAAATTATTAAAGACAGTCAAAGATTTGGCTAATGTGTGACTATTGCAATGGAGTGATCCACGGTCCGTCGTTAATAGTAAACGCCAAAGACACCAACGGGTGAGAATACGGCCCCTATATATTCTTGCTAATGTAATTAACATACCTATGTATACCAAAACGACTCTAAAGTCTTAGATATATATTTATATATATTTATATTATTTATATACATTGCTAATATAAGGTTTTCTCTTTCTCTACTAGGCATTGTTTAATCTGTATTTGGAGAGGGGAATATAAGTTGAAAGAACTTGTCCCCAGTCCATTTGTTAAAATGCAATAAAATAAGTTTAAAACAAAAAAAACAAACAAAACAAGACCCCAATGACTTCCAATATTAATCTTCCGGAATGCACGTCATCAAACATGGTCCCGACAATATCGCCAGCACTATGCCCAGCCTAAATGACCGGTGGGAAACTCTCAGTTTCTCCACAGAGCTCAATGCACGCGAGTCGGTCCGTATCGCCAGGAAACAAATACATGAAACCAAGGGAAGTAAGACTTATAGTAATAAACATAAACTATAGGTATTGTACGATGTTATTATTACGAGTGTAGGATCAGTGCGAGTGTCGTGTCCAGTATATCTCAGCAAAAA
>JAVTVY010052792.1:0-27792 GCA_036873755.1 Hanleya hanleyi | reverse complement strand
CTGAAACATTACTAAATAAAATGAAATGTGTCGATTTATCTGGGCTCTGAACTGTTATGGTTCAGAAACTATCTTGATAGTCGAACTCATTGTGCACAGTTTGGTTCGTCAATGTCTGACGAATTACCGGTAAACTATGGCGTGCCCCAAGGGTCTATTTTGGGACCAATCTTGTTTGTTGGATGAGTGACTGGGTGCTGTACTGGTTGGGCTGATCAGCGTTCAGGATAATAGGAACATTGGACACTCTCGTGGTCTGGCACATGTAGGCACCGTCGTGATATGACTGAAGAAATGCTGAAAACGACATTAAATCCAACTCACTCACTCACCCCCAATCTTATTTGTTATATTTAATTATGATTTTACGCAACTCGAATGTAGTTTTGTATGCCAATGATAAAGTGCTAATGACATAGAGATGTGCCTTGAATCTGATCTCAAAGAGGCATCCCAATGGCTATATAAAATAAATGACACCTGAATGTTTCAAAGTGCAAGTGGACTCTATTTGGAACTAGTAGGAGGCTTAATAAAAATGTAACCCCTGAGATCTCTATTGATGACAAAACCCTGGTCCATCTTAATAGCTATAAATATCTGTGATTAACAATGGATGCCACGCTCAGTTGGAACGAACATATATATTTGTTTGCAGGAAATTACAAAAACATATTGGTGTCTTAAGCAGGCTTAGACAGTATATCGATACTAATCTTGCTATTCAGTTACACAATGCATTAGTTATGCCAATATTTGACTATTGTATTACAGTGTATTGGAATCTATTGTACCAGTGGATCTTTAGCTAAGCTACAGAGACAGCAAAATAAAGCTGCATGGTAAAATAATCCCAAAAGTATCGTTTGATATCCCAAATACATGAATTAAGAAAGAATTAAATTGGCTTACAGCACTAGAAGTGCTAGTAGACACAATTTTAATGTGCCCCGTTGTAAGTTAAATACAGGACAAATTACAAGCATGTGGTCCGTCATTCAGAATTCAGCCGTCGTCCATTAAAGTATATCCGCGTCCATAATCCAAATTACAAACGTCTAGTCCGTCATTCATAATCCAGCCGTCGTCCATTAGAGAATATCCGCGTCCATAATCCAAAGACCTATTCCATATTCCATATAACAGTATTAGCACCAAATTCAAAACGACAATCATAGTATACATAAACATAGGCTTGTTTCCTGCAAGAGAGAAGCGGTCAACAGTCTTCAATGATGCTGGCAAGACATCATGATGTTCCAAAAATATCAAATCCGTATCGCTGATCAGTATTCTTAATCCATAATATTCGTTGTAAAGTCGTCATCTAAAGAATGATGTATCTCAGTCACGCTTTGATTGTGACTGTTCATATGAGTACCATGAGGATCTTGAAGTACATGGGTTCATACGGCCCCTAGCCCCGGGTTAAGCGGAATTAGACACAAGTTACGAAACGTAGCGCCATAGATCTTGCACGCTACGTTCGTATTTTGCTATCAGCATGCGATATGTATCGCCAAATTTGAGAAACTTTGAGTGGAGGCGCTTGGAGGAATAGCCCTGTTTTATAAGTTTCTGCAACAATGTTTTGTGACGTTGATTAAAATCATCACATTTAACACAGGATCTAGCAAATGCTACTAAGCGAGATATGTATACGCTATATGCAGGTCCCACTGGAATATTACTGTCCAGAAAGGGATAGTTTACGATGTCGAAATTGTAATCATCTCTTTTGTCATAAAGTCCACGAGAGAGAATGCCCGCTTCATTTTTATAGAGATAGAGATCTAAATTAGATGTGCCTGTAGGGCTATCTGTAGTTTCCTTCAAATCCAGTGAAGGTGGATATATATCCTTCACTGCGTCATTTATATAGCGATTATCCACAGCGAGAAGTCGTCTATATAGCGTTTGGTGAATGAGAAGGAACGGGCTTTCAGAGTTGTCAGAGCATTTCCATCATAGCTCTCTAGATTTGTATCTGATACCGCTTATCCCGGTAAGAAAATGCGGTCACATACATCATCCGGCTGCCATGGCTTGAACAAGGTCATCAGGTGCGCTGGTACTCTGAGATTAACACAAGGTAGCTCACTAATCGTTAGATTCTTGTATGTGCTTTAGAATAGGTTAACCAGAGGACTATTCTGTGAAGTCATGTGACGCAGTCAGTATGTCGGCACCTCTTCCCACTTCACTTATATGTGTTGTAATTTGAATGGATCGGTTTTTGAAAGCGCCTGCATATAGTCATATTCATAAGAGAACAGATACAGGTCGGCCAACAGGGGTGCACAATTAGTACCCATTGAAATACCTATATGCTGCTGATATATTGTGTTGCCAAATTTCACATAGATATTTTTAATGAGAAATTCAAGCAACTCTATAAACAAAGAAACATCCCATGAATGATATCTCTTGTATGTAATCGAGCTAAAGAATGCTTTATGGCTTCCGACATTAATATATCTACGATCAGTTTTCTTGAACACAGATACTATTAATGAACTTATACGGTCGATAAGGTCCTGATGAGGGATTGTAGTATAGAGAGTCGAGAAATCCCATGTGGATACATGTCGGTACGGTATGTGACCTTTAGCATCAAGTTCTTCCGTAAGACATTTTGAGTTTTTCAATATCCACATACATTCCACGCCAGAGTTCTTAGAAATAGTGGCGCATTACCTTTCCCAAAATGCTTTTACCTCCTGAAGGGCCCTCGTCAATAGGGTTGAAAGAAGCTTGGTGGTGCAGCTTCTAGAACCAGCTATGAATCTAGCTTGTATGGTGATTTATGCATTTTGGGAGTCCAGTATATTTTTGGTATGTCGTTATGATTGGTTGGAAGACAAATACCTCTTTCCCTGAGAAACTTTTTGTGATTGGTAAATAAATCTTCCAGAGTAAATGCAGTTTGGGAGTAAGTAGACGTATTTGATGAAGATATTTCTACACTCAATTCTTTAACCAGCACCTGGTAATAGTAATATTTACATATGAATATTATATTATTCGGAGCTTTGTCTGCTGGGACTATGACGAATTTACTCTGGAGATTTGCTAGAACTTTTTGCGAATTGAGGTTTCTCAGTACTTGTTTTGCTTGGGGAAGAGTACTTCTGTCAATATGGCGGATTGTTTCAACGACCTTGCTCTTGGTGAGGTCCAGCCAATCAGCGAGTACTGTAGGTTCAACTTTTTTTCGCTTAGACCAATCAATAACGTACTGTTCTAATGCAGACAGGACTATCTTCTGGTCGGCCTTCCGATTTATTCTTCTTGGCTCTCTATATGTAGGTCCTTTCATCAGGAGTAATTCCAGATCCTTGTCACTCACCACATCAAGGTCACCAGTCACAATATGTTTGCATGGTGCATAGATAAAGTTCGACAATTCACAATCACAACTATAGCCTCCTGACGTGTATAAGTTCCAGTCAAACTCCTTGACAGCATTGGAGTAATTGAATATTTTGGTGGCTATAGATTTAGTATACTTATATGAAATGCAAGGAGGTTCTGTGAACTTGAAATAGTTTGGCACAGCGTTGCGTACCTCTGGATCATTCAGGATTCGAGGTAAATTAATGATGTCCAGTCCTTTATCTAAGTAGTTGAGTTTCAAGAAAAGCCGATCTTCAGATATTTCGATTATGTTCACTAGACGATACAACCGAAAATACGCTATATCTTGACATACTTTACTGATTTTTGATGGTATTATATTTCCTGAAGACGCAGATTGTTGTATATCTCTGGCTATTTGATTTAAAGCTCTCAGAGGTAACGCACACAGAACTGTACGTAAGCTATGTATACTATTGGGTGCGTTAGTTAAACCCACTAAGTAATTTAAAGTGATATGATCGTGAATCATCGAGCTATTAAACTTTCGCCAACCATGGCTGCGTTGTCTCCGTTGATGGGGTTTAAATATTCCATTTAACAGTATTAGCACCAAATTCAAAAGATAATCAGACCATACATAAACATAAGCTTGTTTCCTGCAAGAGAGAAGCGGTCAACAGCTTTCAATGATGCCGGCACAAATATGAAATCCGTATCGCTGATCACTATTCTTAATCCATATGATATTCATTGTAAAGTCGTCATCTAGAGAATGAATAACTTAATTGTTATTCGTACATATGTGGCATCAAAACGGGAAAAATATTGATAAAAAGTTTACTGTTCATTCTCAATTAATATGAATGCTTATTTGTCTTTAAGTGTCGTCGTGTGAGATATATCGGGTGATTTCCGGCAAACGGAAGGTAATATACCCCTAAATGACTTAAAATTATTCTGGTTACCACAGTCACTTGTCACAGATGAGAACAATTGTTTGAAATAGAGTGGAGGAGGGGGGAATTATTCCATGCGAAGAGGTCCTCTTCATGGGATATCATCTCAGTTTAGCCATACCGGTTAACTTTGCAATTCACCACACAGCTCAGCGTAGTGTTGAGCGGAGAGACATGGATTGACTGGTTATGGAACTCCAGTATTGGGTTTGAGAGTTCAGGATATAAACCAATTCCAAAATCCTAGATCCTGGCCAAATTCAAAATATTTCATCAACATGAAATATAGAATTTATACGGTAGTAGAATACTTTTTTATTAGTGCATCAAATGGTCTACAGTTGTGACGCGAAATTGCATTTGCCAAGTCGAAATATAAATTTACGAAAAACCACGACGGAAGAAAAGAATAACATTAATTTAACATTGATAAAAAAGTACGATCGTAGTGTGAAAGCTTTTTGGCACTGCGTTTCGTAATTTGTGCCTAATTTCGCTTAACCCGGGGTGAAATATAGTCTTCAAAACGACTTGAAAATTCATTTGGGGAACAGAATAATTAACGAAAACAGCTGTCTGTTTCTTTTGCTTATAATTAGCTTATGTTTATACATGAACACGTATATTAGATTTTGGGGATATTAATGTCCCCGAAAATTACATTGCTAAACTTTGAGAGAGACAAATGTGTAAAAACGAAAGAAAATGGGTTGAAATGGCGCTAAAAGTTTGACGCGGTGTGTATGTGAAGCTAGATTTTTGTTTTTTTTTCAGCCTACGGCATTTCGACCCAAAAATTCTTTATGAACGACGGTTGGCTACTGAATGTCGGATATGTCAGTTGTATCTGACCTATCACAAGGTGCATATATGGTCTGATATCGTGTCAACGCCGATAATGGACAGACGGACGACACTACCCCGACAATACCCCTCGGTCAAAATTGACTGCGGGGTGAAAATCGAGCAGGAAAACTGCATCTGAACTAGTCGAGGGCTTGTATAGTATGCTGATCTGTTGGGCGGTTAGTTGTCCCGGGACAAGGTGCAATGTAAGGTACAATCTGTACTGTCTTATACTACAATGTATGTCATACTTATGAGTCTTATACTACAATGTCTGTCACATATATGGGTCGGTTGAATTACAAGTGGCTGATCCGACAATGAGCCAGTCGTCGCCCAAGAAGACTTTCCGCGCCCATAATCGAAAAATCTGATTCATAAGTCAAAAGTAGCATCAAACTCCGTCAATATATATAAACTCAAGCTAGTTGCTTACCTGAGAGAAGCGGTCAATAATTTCCAATGGCGCCGGGAAGGTCGCTCTCAATGACGCTCATATGTTGGACTGAAAGGTAACTAATGCTGTGATTGTGAATAATCGACTTCTATATCTGTATACCATGTACATATAATATGACAAGTAGCCTTGACGTATTGATCAACAGAGGGTAAACAATTCCAAAGAAAGAATCTAAATAGAGAAAGCCCAAGAATAACTTGAAGGCCGACCCGAATTTCATCCTCACTGATATCGAACAGTACATTATTGAGTTTTCAAAGCGAGAAAAAGTGAAGCCCGGACTAAAGGTAATGTTGATAATATTCTCTCCATTTACAGATATAACTTTATCCAATGATATTTTTAAAAGGGATATGCTGGTGGTCAGTGGTTAGTGACCTTGATCATTAAACTTTCGACCTTCAGTCGTGGTCCGACACCGCTTCCACTAATGGATGCATTCACAGAAATGTGATTTCCAATGGTTTCCTGATTTTTTTAGCACCAGTAGCCTTCATCTCAATAGGTTTCTTGTTCTTGTTTAAGCGTGAGGTATTCAAATTTGATCAAATTCCACAGGCTTGGACTGGAGTAGTAGCACAACGTTTTCAATAATTTCCTATTGGGTGAGGGCGGGGGGAAGGCACGTGACACTGACAATTCACCGTTGATAATTTCAGTAACTGGCATGTCACCTCTCAATGATGTATTCATTTAAACAAAAACATTAATTTCGGCCTTGACCTTTGGCCTATATTTTGGTACACAACATTGTGTTACCATGGTTACCCCATTATTATCCTGGTCAAATTGGAGAGAAATCGGTCAATTTGTTGACATTTTGTTGCATGCAGAACTGATCAAAAGATAACCACTTCAAAGCCCGCTCAAACAGTGGTCATTCACTCTGCGTTAAATAGACAAACTCATTGTTTATGGAGATATATATTGGCTATGCCGTGAAGGATAAGTATCCACGTTTTAGTGGATTTGAAATAAAAACACAACAATGGGACGTGAATGCATAGTGGATTATATCAGATAGTTCAATGGTGGGCATTGAAATTGGGAGATTTAGTTAAATACTTGCGAGAGGATTTCTCCCATAGATAGGGACTCACGGTAAAAGAAACCACATTTGTTTTTTGACGCACGCTTTCCTCTGGAAGATTTAGGTAAGTCTGGATTTGGTACGAGAAATCAAGTTTTACAGGAAATGTATTATAAAAAAGATACTGTTACTTCAAGGTTTCTTAGCTCAGGTGAACTTATGTAAACAGCTACGTTTGGCTCTTGTCTAGAGGATAGATCTCACAGAGTTATGTGTAAAGAATACAGATAAGCGATTATGGTAAGTATATGTGTTATGATTTGTTGGAAGATGATCATCGTGTCTGTTGAAATGTAGTCGCACGGTCCATTTATCTATGTAACAATATAAGTAATGGGAGAGAGAGAGAGAATTAAGGTTTAATGTCGCGTTCAACAATATTTCAGCTATATAGCGACGATCAATTTCAAGTATTTAAAATTCTAAGTATTCAAGTTAATAAACTAATGCATTAAGAACATGTAAATACATTAAAATTTATGCAACAAACCTATCTCCTTCAAATAATCTAAAAAAATCTTCTTTTACTCGACTAAAAAGATCTTCCAAAGTAGCTGCTCGATAAAAGTTATCTCTTACAATCTTAAAATCTATACAGTCGATAAGAATATGTTTCACCGAGAGATCTTCGTGGCATGGAATACACCTTGGGACTGGCTCTTTTTCAGCAAATGCTCGTGAGTTAATCGTGTATGGCCGATTCTACATCGTATAATCATGGCTTGATCGAAACGTTTCTGGCGGTTCAGATGAGTATAGCCTACAGTTTTTTTGAACTCGCGGAGTTTGTTATTATCGATAGCATCCCACAAAGATTGAAACAACTTTCTCAGATAAGCACAGATAGATGGTCTGAAATCACTGTATGGGATTCCAACAGGATTACCTTTGAGATCAGCGTGTCAACAAAACACAATATCAATCTGTTTATCAAATTGACAGTCATATAATTGTAGAATATTAAGATGGTGGGAGAGTTGAATTCCACTTTCAATCGCTTGAAGGCATGAAAGTGAATCTGAGAATATGACATATTTCTTCCTTTTAGTGGACCCGATACCTTCGAAAGCTGACAATGGAGCTTTTGCTTCTGCAGTGAATATCGAACTTTTACCTGGTAGTCGATAGGTTTTAGTTTTGGAACTAAAGATAGTAGCACATGCTACGCTCTCACCATCTTTAGAGCCATCTGTGTAAATAGCCTGATGTGATCTGTATTTATCCCTTAGTAGACCAAATTGTTGTGTATACACGAGTTGGCTCGTGTCTGCCTTTTTATATTTCGTCAATGTAATATCTACTTCTGGGTTGATTAACTGCCATGGTGGAGTTGGTAAGAGTTTGTTGTGTAAAATATGATTAAGCTTAATACCAGCTGCTACAATGTGTGGTTTCATACGAATTCCAAGAGGTGGAATAATGGATGGTTTCTTTAAATAGAAATCAACGCACTGAGGGTTGAAAACACAGTTATATGCAGGATTTGAGTGATTTGAACGCAATTTTGTGATATATTGCAGTGATAGTTTAATTTTTCGAAGTTCTAAAGGAATTTCATCTGCTTCGACATATAAGTTCGACTTGCTTGCATCGTTGCAAACAATGGAACCATAATCAAGTTTAGAACGAACAAGTGATCGATAAAGGAAACGAAGGCTTTCCTGAATAATGGTCCATGCGCATTATTGTCCTCTGCTAACATTATTGGAACTTCCGCGCCAATAATTGAAAGACCGTTCACGTTCGACAGTTAGTACCATTCCACTCAGGCGTAAAGTGGAAATTTAAGAAAACAAGTTCGTTTCTTGCAATGGAGAAGCGGTCATTGGTTTTCAATGATGACAGCAAGACATCAATGACAAGTATCATGCAATCGTAATGAATTAGTCACGCTTTGATTGGGACTGTTCATTCAAACACCATGAAGATGAAAATACATGGCGTTAAAGCGGCCAAGTTAAGTGGATTTTAGGAGTTAGGTGACCAACTTGTACGCTATGATCGTATTTTGCTGTCGGTGTGCGATATTAATCACAAAATTTGAATTTGTTTTTGCATGTACGTATGTGCTCCGTCACTTCTGCCTCACTTCTGGTGCTAATAGTTTTGTGGAATAGAGGGTGAATTTGTGAATAAACTGACTAGTTTTTCAAACATGACCCCGCTTATACTTTAAGACAAGGGAGTATCTGCGTTTTACTTCATTCACACAAAAAAGCTCATCATAAATTATACCGCATCCTTCGTGTATGAAATGAAATCTTAAATGCTAAAAGTTGAACTGCTGAATGGTGCTGACTTTAACTTGCACGGCGATGAGGCGCTATATCCAGGGATCGAGTTATATATTTTGTCAGCATGGGCCTATATCAATTTACATTGATCATGGTTTATGTATTTGCGTGTTAAATTGATATAATCTGTATATTACCAAGCACTGAGTTAAGAAAAACGTGAAGTTGATGACTTCAATATAGCGACTCGGTGGCACATCGGAGAAAATACAATATTTATTTTGTATAAACAACAGATTATTGGATAGCTAATATAAATGAGATAATCGATTAATTGAGATGGGACAATGAGAATCACGGAAATCTCAAGGAAACCTCTGGACTTCAATATCCCAATAATGATTTTACTTCGATAAATGCAGTTTTTTCTTGTTTCTTTTTTTGGACTGATTTATTCTAGGCTCTTTTAATTATTCTGTGTCAACAAAAAAAGTT
Organism: Hanleya hanleyi; assembly: GCA_036873755.1. NCBI lineage: Eukaryota > Metazoa > Mollusca > Polyplacophora > Lepidopleurida > Hanleyidae > Hanleya > Hanleya hanleyi. The sequence goes on along the minus strand of JAVTVY010052792.1, from coordinate 18,351 downwards.
TGTCAAATGATGAGCATTCAGGACTCGGTTCAAAAGAAACAAACAACTGTTATAGAACTTTCCTGTCGTAAGACTACATATTAAAACATGGCCGTGTGGTGTTAACACTTTTAACACAGCCTTTCATTCCCCTTCCTATTTTATCAATATTAATATGCACGCGCATTGCGGATAGAATACTGACTAAAGCAGGGAATGTTATCAAAGGGATCAAATTAAAGACGCGTTTTTTCTCTGTAATTCCGCCTGTTTTTCATTATCTCTCCCCAAAAAGTTTGGACTGGCCACAGGCCCATGAAGCAGGTGCCTGTAACACAAATATTGGACCAGGAAAACAAACAGGGCTTCACTATACTGTGAAGAAGACGACATGTGTATTGAACGGCCCCCGTCTCAATTAGAGCCTTAACCGTCTGGCCAGCCGCTCTCTGCTTATTTAATCTATTTCAATATTTTCTTTTGATTTAGCCTCAATACCGTCCGTTCACGCCTTGATGCCGGATAGATTATTCCTCTTCGTATTGCCAACTGAGCCATGAACCGTTATTAAGTGGCAAGTAGCGAAATCTAATTACGCCCCGTACTGGAGACAATCTTCTGGTGAATTACACAACCCGGCGTCTCTACAAGATGTTACTGGTTATCGGTGAAATCATCCTCCGCCCTGACAGCATCCCGGATTAGCACGACTCAACACCGCACACACCCAGATCCCATGATCTCCGATCGTACGTCCTATGATGCGATCTGATGAAGTTTGATGGCTGACAAAGGACAACAAATTGCCACAACACTCTCAGGATGAGCTAGGGAGCAGGGAATGCCAAACATGCACAAGTCTGGCTATTGTCTCTCATTTAAGGCATTGTGACAACTATGCCGACAGTAACGATCGGCCGGGACACCACAGTTCATGGAACACTCAGTCATTGCAAAGGTCATCTTGTATTTGTCTGCAAACGTTATACAAGTGAAAGCTGTAATTTTGCGGTAAAGTTTCCGCCTGTAGGAAACACAAAAAGTCGTCCAAATTTATCTCGTCTTCACAACGGATCTGTTTCGCTAACTAATTAGGAAAACTGGTTTTCTGATATAAAATATGTTTTCCTTGTTAGGCATTTCCTCATTATTTTGATTCATTTGGTCAGGATATAATAACATCTTATTCAATTCCGAATAAAAATGTGGATAGTTCAACAACGTTCAAACGAGATTAAAATTATGGACTTATGGGAATTCAATTTTATCCAAGGATATTTGTGACCGACAACATCTGGCGACATAAAAGCCAAGTCGTGTTTCTGCATGGTATCGTTCGCTTCTCAGTTTGAAGGAAATCCGTTTTTTTATTATTTTTTATTCCTTGATACCTACGGTACTGAAAGGCTCTTAAGATTGCTCACGCTTCGTGAACGATGATTACCTGCTGATTGTTGGATTAGACACCTGTATTTACTGTGAAATACATATGTAGTTACGGCCAAAATATTATTCAACTTTGAATAAACAGGGCCGATTTAATATTCTTCAGTTATTTGGTTTATGAACAAACTTGCAACCATGCCATTGTATATGAAATAAATACCTCAGTAATAATATTTATTTTATATTTGGAATAAAATATACATTGAATGGAATTGTTTCAGATATAGGGTATTTTAATAGCCAGTCAGATAAGGCAAACTAATGTTATTATATTGTTAGTCATAAATATTCAGATACCGGTCAAATATAATGAAATATTTGTCAACTATCAATATTTAAAAGAAACATCCAAAAATTAACCACCTGGCTATGCTATACACCTTTCTTGTTTTTTAAACTAACGTATATTTTTTATACAATTTGCATTCCACCGAACTTATTTTTGCCGACAAAGCATAAGTACGGCAGTGGGAAAAACATCATTCGCAAAACATGAAGTTCTGTTCAATTATTCTGTTTCATCATGAGCGCTAAGAATCGGCCCGTCGCCTCTTTTAAAGTGTCCTGTCCTAGGAAAATTGTCCCCGAAATGTTCAAAGATTTGACTTAAGGTAAACAGACATTTTTTTCCCAACATCATTGATTAGAGATCACAGGTGACAATTCCACGCAGTGATAAATCGATATTTTAACTTCCAGCACTTCCATCGATTCACCGCAATCAGATGAAGACTTAGCATATATCCATTTATACATCTGCTCTCCGTAGCATTGTTGTTTTTGAAATACTCCTGAACAGGACTTATTTATCAGTCTCTCGGTCTATGAACTACATATACATTTCATTTCTCTAGGTCATGCTAATTTACACAAGTTGTGTACTGTTCTTGTTCTGTGTCAACTTTTATCTTCATTCTCTTGCCTCATAACTGTATGTCCTTTCCAACTAGATATTGGATATGACTAAAAATGCCCATTTCTAGTCATATCCAATCTTACTGCACCATTATCCGCTTTCACGCCTTTGTGAAATTTCCCATCCCCTGTCACGCACTTGTGACATCTATTTCTTTTGCTATTACATACTTGTTTGTGTTTTTATCTCATCAAACACATTTTTGACGAAGCCAACACATTATCGAAACATTCAAGTAATCCCAACGCCTGTCTGGTCGTTCCCAATGGTAAATGCCACTTACCTTCGCGTTGGAAACGGTGCCCAAACCCGCCTATGACATGTATTAGCAATACTAAATTAGGTGTTCGTTTGTATTATAGTTTGTATTATAAATACATTTCAGGCTCAAAACTGGTGATAGAAGATTGTGGCGATGATGAGTTTTTATAGCGTCAATAACAAACGAATATATGTTCCGTGATAACTTGATATTCCTGGAAATATAGTTTGATTGCATCTTCTCGAGACAAGGCGTATCCTGCCGCAAGCTCTACTCTCCGGAGTGGAGCGCTAGTGTAAGGGCTGGTCTTGCCTAGGGAAGATGAATTTGATTGGTGTTGATTAAGAAGTATATGCCTAGAGCAGAAAAGTTTGATCGGTGTTGATAAAGATGTATGGCTGCCAGTTTCCGAAATCGGTGATAATGTGCGATAAGTAAAATTATATAACTCGAGTAGCCGTGTGCAGACTCAGACACTTGGTACATCATTACTGGCATAGTTCTCGCAAATTTTCAGACATTATATGTTTAGTTCGACAGAGAATTCCACACAGACCAGGAACACTTCAAACTTTAAACTCAGCCTACAGTAAAGGACATGCATTGAGATTGGCGTCGAACATAACTGAAACACGACTTCGAATAGAATAGAGCTTAAAAAAAAGGTCAAAACATTGGAATTGATTCAGGAAAACTTTGTTTAGTACAAATCTAATATTAGTTTTCTGGAGGATACTTTTATCATGCTAATCTGGACTGGCTGACAAAGCAGAAAGACGTCGTTAAATGTTTGAGTATAATGTTAAGCCCATTATGTGGCAGATTGAAAAGGAGATACAGAGCGAAGTTGTGTGCAATCTGCTTACCGGGACATAATACAGTCCCGGGACAAGGGCGGGTGTAACGCGCCGACTGGCCCAACAATGACACAAAGGTGGCAGAGGGCTAAATAACCTGTCAGCAGTAACAACTTACGACTTTGACGGATTAATCCGGACATTTCCATTTGTTTGGCGGAATCCCTTTTAGGGAGTTCTAGTCTCTCTGCTGTAGTTTCGTGACTTTAGAATCTCACATTTAATCCTGCAGATACACCGTTGTGATTCCACATACGCGGCTACGACTGGGTTGAACTTAAAAAAAAAATAAAAAAATGTTGTATTCCGAAAAAACCAATGAACAGACGTTACGAAACGATATAAAAGAAACATAAAGGACAAATCATGCCATGGAGTTATTTGTAGGCCACATGATCATGACAAATTTCATCTAGCCTCTATCTCTGTCTGAACCTTACTGTGTCTGTGAACGGGCCCTTACCCATTGTGAGGTTTCCCTCCGTGAAATTGCTGGGGCACACAAGCCTGTTAGCCCCATTATGTACAATATGATATCCAATGGCTGTCCTCGCTCTAAAAATAGGGTAACCAACCAGATCGCTTCTAATAGAGGGTGTCATGATTCGATTTAGCCAATCAGTGTGCCTGTTAGACCGCCAAGTAGCAGACTTTTATCGGTGTCTGCTCAGGGCTGTCTCTTGAATATAGGCCTCTTAAATTTTGCACTTATGAATTATATTTTGTAATACGTCCTTATCATTTCCCAATATAATTCGAATATTTGAAATTACTCCAGGCAGAACAAAAAATCCACAAAAGTGACAGGTTTCGGAAACGTTTTCATGTAGTCTTATTTCGAATGTTTCGTTGTTCGTGAAATACAATGTTCTGCGATAGATTACGGCTGCCCATGGATGCCAGATTTGATGAGTGATGAGCACTGCAGTGTCTTCTACTTTACCAGCCCATTACCGTATATCCATTCATAGAGAAAGCACAAGCTTCGAACTGCCCTATTGATTTATATATACTCGGATGTAAATCATATGCAGCTAGTTGTAATTTTCAATTGGATAACTCGCGGTACAGTTTGATTGAACAACTCCTGGCACAGTTTGATTAAACAACTCCCGGCACAGTTTGATTGAACAACTTCTGGCACGATTTGATTGGTCAAATCCCGGCACAGTTTGATTGAACAACTCCCGGCACGGTTTGATTGAACAACTCCCCTTGCAGTTTGATTGGACAACTCCCGGCACGGCTTGATTGGACAAATCGCGGCACAGTTTGATTGACCAACTCCCGGCACGATTTGATTGGACAGTCTTTATCAAAAAAAAAATATAAGGAAAATTTCTTAAATTTCTGATTTATCCAGAGAGCATTCTTCCATGGTCAGAGTTTGTAATCTCCTATATAAACTGTCAGGAGGCACGTGTATACAATTTGATGTCATGAGCATGCATATGCTGTCTTTTCAAAATGTTAAAAATCTTGCCACGCAGTAATATTGACTGTCATTCGAAATGCTCATCAAGTTCAACATCCGAGATACATTATATAAACTAGGAACTGATTTGATGTCTTCTTGGCCACTCTTGAAGCAAACTAGTTTGTCCTATATATTTTTATTTTATGCTGTGATTTAGAGCAAAAGTCTCTTCATTTTAATTAGTCCTCTAGTGCTTGTTAAAAAAAACCCGGTTCGTTTGGCCTAAACGTTGACGCATTAAATATATTTTAAATTTTCTCTTTATAAAACCCCATGATGGCTTTTTCATGTTCCGAGGTGCCTGTGAAACTAGAATTATATTTAATTTAATTATGTCGAAAACAAAGTTTAGAAGAGAAGCAGCCAGTCTTTCTGACTTGTTTTGGAAATATTGCAATGGTGTAATGTATATGCGTGCAAGTTCATATGATCTCAGATTTGTTGAGTTCGTCTTTATTTTGTGCGAGCTATGGAGTAGTTAAATATGGGTGTGTTTTTTTTGCATCATATATGTTTTTACCGCACCTGTAGTTTTCGTGGACGAAAACAGATGTTTAAACAACAAAGATTACAGTAAATCATGTCAATTAACGTAACAATATTTCGCAATTTGCGGTGCCGGTGCGAGGAAATTATACTACACGAGGTTCTTCAAATATGAAATGCAAATTCAGTTAGTCATGTTATAGTTAAACATGTCAATCTTTTCATAAATTGAATAGAACTCTTAACTGCTTTTTATTCGAGCTAGGATCGTTTCCAGCAATATATTTAAATTCGTTGAAGTAACGAGCTGTCCTACACGGTATGGTTTTAGATATTATTTAATCATTGATATATTCATAGCCTGATATATTTACCGGTATTTATGACCGCGGGTGTTAATGCTACAACAACAACATTCTCCAATTATCATTCAAATATCCCGATGATGCCTTGCGTAACAAAACAAAGCATTGTTATTTACTATTGTTTGATAAACGTATAAAGTTGTCCCACCGCTGAAAAGAGATCATCTGCCAATATATAACGAGATCTATGTATTTTTGTAACTCAATAACATATATTTATTTCGTCTGGGCTCATATATAACTAGGGCTAATTTACCGAACCGCGATTTAGTTACTGATTAATGATTTTCTAACTTCTCGCACATTAGGTAAATATAAACATTATACAACAAATTGTCGGTTAGATTGGACAGGTTAGAGTTATCCAAGCACCCAAACAATTTATCATTCATAAAGAGGCATCTGTGTCAGCATGCCGGTGATTAGAAACTATTGCGACATATATATTACTTACGAACAGGCCTAATTCCTACCCAACGTGTTAGAATTGATTAACGCAGCCATGTAAGGTCCGGGAAATGGAGAAAATGATGTAATTATACAAGCTAACATTTCACCCTGGACAGGCATAAAAAGTCATAATGTACGTAAACCGATGAGTCAAAGACAAGATTCCCACAACAGATTTCTAAAATGTTTCTAACTTAATTTCAACAAACAATACATTATATATTATACATGTTAGAGTCCTGCACAAAAGCTAAATTGATGGCTCTTTAGAGATATTCACAGTTTTATATGCTGAAAAGTTGACGTTTCTAAATGTTTTAGCTGTTGTTGTTCTTTTCGTTTTTTTAATCAAGTTTAAATTCCATTAAATATATTTGGAATCTCCAATTTTAATTTCTAATTTCAATTGTAGCTCAAATTAATTCAGAACAAATATTCGCCATCAAATTTTCGAAAAAAGACTTTGTAACTGATGTTCCTAAGACTTTATAAGTTGCATAGTATTCTTACATTAGTTTAACATATAGATTGAGTTCAAACGAAAATAGATTCTCACGTAAATACAAGCGTCTAGTCTGTCTTTTAATATCCAGCAGGTGTCCATTAAAGATTTTCAGCTTCCATAACCCAAAGATCTCTTTCATATTAGCATTAGCACCAAATTCAAGAAAACAACAGGCATGCTTTTCTTAAACATAGACTAGTTTCTTGCAAGAGAGAAGTAGTCAACAATTTTTAATGATGCTGGCAAGACATCATGATGTTCCAAAAATATAAAATCCGTATCGCTAATTAGAATTTCGTTGTAAAGTGATTATCCAGAGAATCATGTATGCCAGTCACGCTTTGATTGTGACTGTTCATATGAACATCATGAGAATCTTGAAGTACATGGGTTCGTTAGGCCTCTTGCCCCGAGTTAAGCGAAATTAGACACAAGTTATGAAACGTAACGCCATGGATCTTGCACGCTACGCTCGCATTTTGTTATCAACATGCGATATGTATCGCCAAATTGGAGAAACTTTGAGTCGAGGCGCTTGATGGTATAGCCTTGTTTTAAAAGTTTCTGCAATAATATTTTGTGACACTGATTTAAATCGTAACATTTTAAACATGATCTAACTAATGCTACTAGGCGTGATATTGTATACGCCATATGCAGACCCCACTGGTATATACCGTCCAGAAAAGGATAGTTTAAGATGTCGAAATTGTAATCATCTCATTGTCGTAAAGTCAAGTAAACTATAGATTTTTTTTATCGCAAAATTCAGCTAACCGACTTTCAAGTTCCATTATTCCAAAAGATTTGGAATGTTTCTGCCTATTGTCGAACAGAAAACACATTTAATGAGAGGCCTTAGGCTCTATTATCTGCAAATTGCTCCACATTTTTTACGGTTTTCAAAATGAGTACGAACAATAATTGGTGTTTCTTCCTTGTAACAATTAATTTCAAACAGTGATAAGGCTGACCCTAAATTGGTGTTCAATGGTGTTGAGTATGAGTTCTGGCGTTGTCTTACATGGTCTAAGACCGTGTTAGGGAGAGGAAAGTCAACACGCCTATGTGCAATACAGGCCCACAGCAAACATAACCCAGCCGATCTTTTGTCCCGTGTCAATATTATGTATTGACTGCCCACTTCACAAATCTCGGCCCAGCTGCCGAGACGTTGGCAGACACTTCCAAGACTTTTCATTGATCAGCTTAAAGCTATTTTTTATGCAAATTCGTATTGAAATTTCTTCTTCTATAAAAAGAGAGAATATTGGCGACACTTTCCTCTATTCATGGTTGCGTCGTCCATTCAGTGGGACAGGAAATCCATTCAAATCCAACTAAACTGGCCCTTTCTTGAACCGACAATTTATGTATCACTCCCAAGAAAGGTCTGCTTGAAGGGTGAGAAGTCCTCACATCTGAACCGTTAATAAATAATGAAAATATAGATAAATATTCGGACAAACAGGTACTTGATCGCATTACCGAAAGAATTCAGCAAGGGCGGTAATAATTCATAACTTCAGACCAAATTATATGAAATCTCATTCCTAAAATAGTGTGCATATAATCAGTTTGAATCATCCAAATTTACTGACAGAAGCTTACTCTGTGTTGACGAAAGAAGTATAAAGTATTGGATATTAGAGACCTTATATCGCAAATGGCATTGAACATTACGGATTGACTTTTTTGGAAACACATATGAAAAATAGTTTGCGTGAATTTCTTTTGTTTGTTCCATACTTCGTATATAGTTACCACAAGGCTATTTTATGGGTAACAACTTCTTTATTGCTGTGAAGCTGACGTTTCGTTGGAGATACTTCCAACGTTTTCAAAGCTAATTAGTTTACATACGCCGATTTCTAAATGCCTATCAAAGAAATTCATATATAGTCAACTGCCTTTCAATTTAATAATTACAACAAAAAACAATTAAGATATATGTTTGCTTTGCTGATATACTGTGAATCCATTGGTTACATGGTTGTCACAGAAGATGAATGCCGGTGAAACGTCTTTGTTACCCAATCTACAAAGTTGTGAAGGCATCAATCAACGCGAGATCGTATTTTGATGGTTAAAACAGAGACGTGCAATGTTCGAGGGCTAGGGTTAATGAGCTTCCTAATAGAGTGAAAGACAGCCGTTCCGATTTTTTTAGGAGGTGGGGTGTGGGGGGAGGTGCTTAGATCACTGGTCGATGACTCACATTACTGGCCGACGGACAAAAGAATTGTGGCGATCGAAAGGAAAAACTTAAAACCATTTACTTTTCTTTATAATTATTGCGTTATAAATATATCTTTTGCTTATAATTATTGACAACGACTTTCAAGACAATAAAAAAAGATAAATAGATAGAGAACACTTATTTCCGTTTCATATACAACTGTTTTCGTTGGAATGAAAACAATACGCTTTTTATCCAGGATAAAGAATATTCTGTAATCTATAGTTTTAATTAACGAAATATTTTTGCGTTCGCACTTGGGGATTGTTAGCAATTGTTGTAAGAAAGAACCGTACATCTATCAAAATTAGAATTTAAAAAAGTGTTTATTTTTATTTTCAGTTATTTTGTGGAAAAACGTCCATTAAAATAAAAACAGCAAAGTATTGGATATTTAGTAGTATTGAAACATTGAAAGTCCACTTTTATTCTACACAGCTGTGACATTTTCTTTGCGTGCACATGCACAAAAAAGTAACAGTATATCCCACTGAAAGTTCTCTTTCAGATGGCTATGACCAAAATAATGTAATACAATTTCGACAACTTTCAACGGTTGAGCAGGTCTTTGTAATCAAATTTCAGAAAATATTAGTACTGAGTTCTATAATGATTTGAAATTTTTGACTGTTTTGTCTATAAAGGACGTGGAGCGTTTAGAGTCTTATTCCCCCTGAGTTTGAAGTGCTAAAATTAAATATTACCTTACAGTATGTTATCTTATGCTTTGAGTAATTCTAAGTCAATGGCGGTTAGGGTTTGGGAATAACAGCATTTTGAAATAGTGGATTTGTGGTGAAAACAGCACCTTTGACTCTCGGGAAACATATGGAGCCAGTCCAGCAACAACTTGATCCCCTCAATAGCTAGCTGTTAGCCAACAATGGTTTTGATTCTGAAATGGCTTCATGTGTTTACAGAGCGAAAAATGCTCTGTTATCACCTCAAAGCAAACGATTTGCACAAAAAAACTATTTCAAGATGCTGATGTTAATAAACACTAAGACCCAGTGATTTAGAATTACTCAAAGTATACAAGATAATATATTATAAGCTAAATGAAAAAATTAATTCTTAAGTAATATTCCATTTTGACACTGCATACCTCAACTCATGGGGGCCAAATCCTCACTTAAACGTGCCACGTCCTTTAAGGCGTTTGTAATGAGTATTCCTTCCACTTCATAATCATATTAGAACAGCTTATATTACTCCCAGAACAGCTGAGATTTTGGTTATCACCCACAGAGATTCTGGGCATCTATAAATAGAACATTTATGCACAAGTAAACTACCTATCACCGCTGTTTAAATAAATCGCGTCAATCAGACAATCACACGCATAACTGAGTGTATGGACATAGTCATATATTTCCTCTATAATGTATTAAATATTTGTACGCCCAAAGCAGTTCAAATTTCTATTTATTTTCAAGGACATGCCACTCGCCATTCAAACTTTTTTTTACAATCTGTACTTTTGTCCAAAATTTTAAATAAATTGAAGTATTTATGGAGTATCATGTGTTTCACTTGTCAGTATGCGAGATGGTAAATCTTCGGGCTGCGACATGTACAAAATATAGTCGTTAGTTTAGTGCGACAGGGAGTATAATACATATTGGTTAAACTTTTCTGTTTTCTGTCTAAATCAGGACAATCGGACTTACACTATAATTCATTGTATGACAATGAGATAGGCAAATAGAAATGATTGGGGAATGAATGAAGCCAGGTAATTCTTTGTTAATGTGTCTTACCTTTATTTTTCGAATGTCGTCAGCATAAGACGGCAAACACATTCACACTTATATTTGGCAGGACGATACAAATTGCATCAAAGTAAACTCAATAAATCAGCCTATTGTTCGAAGTTCATAGGTCAGCTTAAACTGTTCCAATTTCACAATTCAGGATTGAATGATTCAACTTCATAAGTCATGCAACTTCACAGTTTTTTCTCTCTCTGAAAAAGTCTCGGCATATTACTGGTAGCGATATATAATCAACCAGAAAATACAATGTTAGTTTCAGTATTGTCCACTCATGATGGCAGTCCATGCAGTGAATATGATAATAAATACTCCAGTCATGGTGTCCGTATATATGAACCTGGTTTTATCTCGTCTTACACTGGAATACAGCCTGTCTGGAAAAGTATCACGGATTTCCATGCACTTGTTTGTTCCGATATACAGAAAGTTTGGAATTAAAGTTCGATATAATTACAGAGGATATCAAAGCGTTTTATGTTCTCAACACAACAAATTAAAACAGAGGTGCATGGTTGTGTCCTTGATTCGTATCAACAGTTATTATTACTTGATTAATACGGAACAATATTAGCCCGAATTATCACACTAGAAGCTGCTTAGTGGGATAAACAGGTAACTTTCCTGGCCTCTGTCCTCGTCTATATTAGCACAACACCACGACCGAATAAACTGAGAAAATTAAATGTCATAAAGTCTTCTTTTCCCGGGCATGTGCTAGCTAGAAGCGGACAGAACGGACATTCGCGGATAAGCCAGGGACTGGATTCGGGCCAGACTTACCTCTGCAATGTCCGAATTGAAAGCTCGGTCAGCTAGGATCGCTGAAGCTGTGTCCGGATTCAAAGTTAATGCCATCCTAGGAATTGCAGGAAGATGCGTTTGTGTCATTGCTAAGGATATTGGAGGGAATGCCGCTGGTTTGATGGGCAGTTGTAAAGTTGGACAGTTGTTCATAATTTGGATGGGACCGCATGTCGGTGACTTTTGATGATGTCTGGTATTTTCAATGTCTTTGCACAAATTTCTCTCGAACTGACCTCTTAAACCAGGTAGCGATGCCGTCGTGGAATAAGCCGGGCCAAACGCTGAAGCTCCAAGGGCCGTGGTGAATTGGGAAGCGAATGCAGGCAGAGGAGTAGGTAACATTGGTTGGGGAATCATCGGCGTTGTCTTGTTTTCCGGTGCGATGATGTTTTCTATAGTGAATGGTTGTTTAGCTCTCTGACTATTGGCGTGGGCGACGATGGATGTGTAAGGGTGAATCTGTGTACCTCCTGACGCAAACGACTGAAGCTGCAGCTTGGCGGCGTGTTCTAGGTAGGCGGCCGATTCCATACTCTGCTGTTTAAGGTGGGCATGTAGAGCTCGTAAAGTTTTAAAACGTTTTCGCCGTCGTAGGAAGCTGCCGTTCTCGAACATATCTCCGCATAGGGGATGGAGGGCCCAGTAACTACCCTTCCCGGGCCTGTCCGGACGTCTGGGAATCTTGATGAAGCAGTCGTTGAAGGAGAGGTTATGACGAAGAGAGTTCTGCCATCTCTGTGTGTTATCTCTGTAGAATGGGAATCTATCCATGATGAATTTGTAGATATCGTTTAACGGGAGCATCTTCTCGGAGGAGCTCTGTATGGCCATAGCTGTGAGGGCGATGTAAGAGTAGGGTGGTTTCTGATCATTATAACTGTTCCTCCCCGGACGAGGCATTGTCTCTCCACAGATAATGAAAAACTCTCCCTCAGTTGGATATAAATATTTGGATATCAAAAATCCAGGTTCTCTATACTTTTCTCACTTTCAGAAGCAAAACTCCAGTCTTGACTATATTTTTCGATTTACCACAGAGTGAATCAAGGATGTCTTTGAATGGCCTCGTACTCCGTGCACGTGGGTTCGTCTTTCTGAACGATTCTGACAGCAAGACGTCCGTTGTTCCAAAGCGATCTGGATCAGATGAGTGAATCACAAACACTCTGATGGGTTATCATGTCGACCTCTGTCGGTATAATCGGTTAACTTCAGCTTTAAAGAATCCCCAATGCTGACTGACTGTTTGTGTCTAAACCTCTCAAAGTTGCGATATTCAAGTTGTTCTTTTGGCCTATTTGACGGTTGCACTAGACGGTTTTATTTGCAATTCATACCGGGCTGTCTACGTTTATTATGCTGGTTGACAATTGACAGTCGACCAACCCCGTGTCTGGGTTCATTCTGTTCGGTGCTGTCAGACAGGCTACCTCGATATGATGAACCAATCAGAGAGAAGGGGCTGTCCAAGTCGGATAATGTATGGTTGAGTGTTCGGGGAGCTCGTGAACAAGATATCCCATTACTTTGTGGTTATTAATCCTTAACTCCGGGCAAGATTATCTGCTTTACTATGATTCTCGATTATCTCTGCGAAAACGCGAATTTATATTCAGCGCGTGCTCGTTCTGCTTGATCTCGTGGGAGATAATTGGATGTAAAATAAGTCCTATAGTTACCTTGAAGCATTCTATAAAACACAGTTCACATTTATACATTTGTTTGAATTTCTCAATTTTGCGGTGGAGATTCTTTGAGTATGTGGGGAATTATCCACCGAAATAACTAAACATGGTGTCATAAACATTTTGACAATCGCGAGAAAATATTAATGCATGTCCGGATTGGTTGGTTGAAACTTGGAACATGAAGGATAAATTCGACCGGATAAATTGTATTTCAAGTTAATAGCGAATATGTGAACTTATTATCTGGAAATTTGAAGTTTTATTTCAGAATAAATTTTGTATCTCAAAAGTTCAACTTACATCTAGAAATTCCGACTTGAACTGAGTATTTTTAGAGATTTACTCAGTAACTCATTTCAATATCATGAAACTTCGACTTCCACAACAAAATATTCTGTATAGTCCATGTGAGTTTTTGTATAATTCCGTTCAAATAATAGCATCTATCTAAGGTGTGTGCAATTTGTGATATTAATACAAACAATTACCGATAATGCCCTTAGCAATTAAATGTATTCAAGGGCTATACATGCTCCCAGTTCTAAGCTAAAGTAATAAAATTTATACACGATGAAAGGCTTTGGCAGACTTCTGCATTTCAACCAACGTGTGGTAATATACCCTGAAGAATCGCATATAACATTAGATGAAGAAATATGTGTTTATTCATCTACTTATTTACTTCTGTGTCTTAAAAGATTACTTAGATAAAGTAAAGATGTGAAAGGCTCGGCAAGAGATCGCAATATATTGGCCTTCCCATCGCGCGGTTTTCCATTCACTTTTCTATTCTGTCGCGGAGAGGCGCGAGAAAGAGAATATTTGTTTATTTTCGTACTTATTCACATCAGTTCACATTTTAAAGGATTAAATAGATAAATGTGGAGATGTGAAATGTTCGGCAAGTAATCGCAATATCGTCGATAGGCGCGAAAAACGAATATTTGTTTATGTTAATACTTATTTACATCAGTGTCTATTTGAAGGATTAATTAGGTAAATGTAAAGATGTGAAGTGGTCGGTAAGAGATCACAATCCCCAGTTGAACTATTCATGGCGCGTTTTTCATGTTAAATTGAAGTAGTTTTCTATTTGGCTGTCGAGAGGCGCGAATTGGTTTTTCTCCTTGTTGTTGATAGAATGCTTTTCTCTCCCCTGGAGGCTTTTCATTTGAAAATCCGTGTTTCTCCTTTTCTCACACAAATTCATTAAGACGCCTGACAATAGACAAGCCGGAGTTTTCAACAGAATCCTGCCCAACACAGGTGAGAGAGTTATATTAAACTATTATTGTGGAATTACCCGGCCCAGATCGACTTTCTATAATACGGCCTTTGTGGTGGGGTCTGTTCTCCCGGCCGGTATGGAATAGCCTCGCTCAATGACTATCTCAGATTAAATCGACAAACCATTCGGGCTGCAGAATGTTTCTTTCCTGGAATAGAATGCACTCTCCCTGAATCACACAGAGAACACGATTTGCGTTTAACTTTGGTGTATTTGAGAACTGATATCTTTATAGTTGTGTTTGTGCATGCGAGGCCATTTACAGCCAACTGACCGTGGGTCAAGCCTTAATTGATTTGGACACAATGGACTCCGTGTTTAATCTCTTATATAACGGTTATCGGGACAGGTAAAAGTGCCTTGACAAAAACATTGCGATCTGGAAAAGATCAACACCCCCGCCCCGTGTTAACATACAATGTTCACAGATACAACAGCTGATATTCAACAACAGCACTCCGACTGTCACGAATGATCACGCTCTATAGATATTGAGAAAGTCTTAAGTATCTATTACCTACTTTCAATTACTTACCATCTCAAAGGCAGATCAGCCCTTAATGGCTGCTATAATTTAGTAACACCCTATAACTGTACCAACACTACTGTGTTCATTCTACTTGTCGTGAGAATCTGCCGTGTTCTATCCTAATCCGATCAGATTCCTCTTTATTTCGGTTTTGCTATTTTGGCATGGAAGAAGACATTGGATTCGCTGATGTAAACTACGAAGTATTTATTTCATATGTTCCACCACATTTGGATGAAAATGAATGAAATAAATAACTTTATGATCTATAGTAATAATTTGCTACATTTTCGAAGAAAATAAACCCCAAGAAAAATAAAAACAAACCGGAACATTCTAAGCTTAACATTTGAGAATTAACATTTGAAAGAAAACATATATACTATATTAGATTTTGTCACTTTCAGATGAACTATTTTCTGAATTTAAAGTTTACATTCATTTATAAATAATAGGCTAATTAACAATACTTGTTGATTATTTATATAGTAATATATTCATTTCTTTTACACCGTTTTTTGGCATACTACTATGTATATTATAGCACATGATGCTATAGCAATATATACACACGTTTCCTAAATACTAGTTTAACATATTTACATGTAGGATCTTTTAATATTTAAAGTTTCTTTTGATACACCTCCCATATTCTTAACCCAACCATGTGATGCCATTTATTTCATTTTTTCATCATGCTAGTGGTTCATACTGCTCGACTGCCCGATGCCAGGTATAATATGAGGATAGATTCACTGCATTAAATTTACATCATAGAAACCATCCCTATATCCATAATGTAATAAACTATTCCATTATCAATATCATTTACCTGACCAAAATCTCAAGCCTTAATTCAGCATTGGACATTTGATCTCTAACTTGAAGCAGAATATAATACCGAACAACCCGAACTACATACATATATTCCCAACGTGTTATGTATACTATATTAAACATTCAATAACCCCCCACAAGGAAATATCTATATTCTAGAAAGACAGGTCGACAGGGTCTTTTGGCTGCATCGCATGTACATAATTCTTCTAACAATATTTGTCTACCATGGCAATTCACGATTATATACGACTGAATTTCTTTACGTAGCTACCTCTGATATCCAAACATATTTGAAGACTTGTTTTGTACTATGTAACTCAAATATATTAATATTTTCTTTTCGGGTATATTTAACAAAATTTTATTGATAAGATTATTTTCCGCAGCATTCATTCGTTGAAAAGAATTTGAACTAAAAGAGGTTCTATTTGACGAGTTTGAAGTTTCTGGTCACACACCGCAATGAATGGATAATATTTTCTGTGTGCGAATTCTGAAGAATATTCTTTAAGCGGTAATTTATTTATCTGACAGATGTTTGGATGCTCTGGGTAAGATATGAATGGTGAGTATATATAGCTGAAAGACCGGACGGCGAAGCAGATTCTGGGTGAATCCGTGCGATTATGCCTAATAGATTATATAGGCTAGGATGACATACCCTCAGATATTAGTCGAGTTTCCGGGGTAACACATGCTATTCAGAAAATAATGTAAAAATATATGAGTATGATCGTTTTGACATAAGTATCCAAGCGACAAATATCTCTCTCCTCAATAGACAGATCGGCGAAAATTTGTGAATGAAAATCCTTATACATACATACATATGGCAACACAGACTGAAGTATGAATATTAGATTGAAAAGATAGTATGAATAATATGTTCATATGTTTCTAGCTTTCTCAGCCGTTTAATCCGTTATGTTGGGGCATGGAGCCTACAAGAGAGGCTCCATGGTTGGGGCTTATGGATTCTAAGGACATTATATACTTCCTTACACATTCTAGTGTATACCGTATTTTACGTAGGAGGTTTGGGCGAAACTCTCCTCCGCGTGCTGGTATGGGTTCTTCAAAATTTGTAATTAAATTTAATAACGGAATTCAATTGCCTGCCGAAACACATAAAAGAAATTCAAAGTATTGACGCTTTTAAAACTTCATGTAAAACTGTATTGTTTTCGCAATTTTCATACATATGCACACTATATGCCAATTTCTTTGCAATATCTGTTCATATTTTGATACCAATCTTGTCAGACATATTCTTTTTCATTGTTATGAGCCATGGACCATCACAAAAAGTGGTTTTTACCTATGGAGCCACCGAGTCTTAAATAAAGACGATATCTGTCTAAATATTTGCATATAAACTGCATTTTAGCAATATATCTTTTGTTAGTGTCCGAACTGTAGTTAGTCTCCAAATTGTAATGACTTAGTCCAAAATAAATAAAAATGCAACCGAATTACCGAGTTTATAAAAACTATCGACTCAACAAATCATACATCCATAGTGTTTGTATCTGTCAGAAATTCCATTACGAGTATCTGAAATTATACGAAACTCTCAGAATCTTTGGATGTTCATGTTCATTTGAACATCCTGAATGAGGGGAAATCATGGGACTGACCATAGTATCTAAAAACGTGACAAATTAATTTAGTTAAGCATTCTTGAACCATCGTGGAGCCTGACCGCGGGTGTTCAACATTGCTGATGTGTCCCTACAATTGCAAGCGTCTCGTCCGTCATTCATTATTCAACCGTCGTCCATTAAAGAATCTTTGCGTCCATATAATCCAAAGATCTATTTCATATAACAAAAAGTATTAGCAACAAATTAAAACAAAAAAACAAACAAATGAACATAGGTTGGGTTTCCTGCAAGAGAGAAGCGGTCAACAGTTTTCAATGGTGCCGGCAAAACAATTTGATGTTCCAAAAACATCAAATCCGTATCGCTGATCAGTTTTCTTAATCCAAATGATTTTAAAGTCGTTATTAGAGAATGATGTATCTCAGTTACGCTTTGATTGTGACTGTTCATATGGACACCATGAGGATCTTGAAGTAAATGTGTTCATCCGGGTTAAGCGGAATTAGACACAAGTTACGAAACGTAACGCCATTGATCTTGCACGCTACGATCGTATTTTGCTATCCGCATGCGATATGTATCACCAAATTTCAGAAACCATGAGTGGAGGAGCTTGGTGATATAGCCCTCGAAGTCTAACCACATCTATCCTACAATTAGTCTGGGGTCTGTAGCAAATATGGGGTCCCATGTGCATTGCCTGTCATAAGTGGGCAACATTTATAGTATTGTTACACTACAGTAGTACAAGAGAAAATCCATATTGACATTTTTTCTTTCAACTCGTAATGGGGAAAATCCAAGATGGCCTGCCGCATAAGTTTCAATAGTTTTGGGGGTA
>JAVTVY010052791.1:0-27920 GCA_036873755.1 Hanleya hanleyi | reverse complement strand
CATTAGGGGCTCCCCTAGCTCCAAAACGTCTATTTCCATACCCTTCGGCCACCGCGCATGCGCAGAATGCCGATAGTTCAACCCCACACCCAGCCCAATAGATGCCCCTTCACATAAGCTTCACTTTGATACCTCACTCGACCCCATCGGACCCTTAGGGGCTTCCCTAGCTCCAACACGGCTATTTTCATACCCTTCGGCCACCGCGCATGCGCAGAAGGCCGATAGTTCAACCCCCCACCCAGCCCATTAGATGCCCCTTCACATAAGCTTCACTTTGATACCTCACTCGACCCAATCGGACCATTTTATCTAGGGACTACTTTTTCTCCGCGGAAGCTTTTTCCCGAGACCGAATCACCACCAAAACCACGGCCAAACCGCATCACCGCGCATGAATACATTTTTTTTTTTTTTTTGCCGGAACTTTTTTTTTTTCTGCCGGAAATATGCACTCATTGACCTTTGGTGTGTGGGTGGGTTCAAAATGGCGGACTGTAAGTAGCCGCCATTTTGAAAAAAAAAATTGCACGGGGTGAGTGGGTGGGTTCAAAATGGCGGCTACTTACAGTCCGCCATTTTGAACCCACCCACACACATATCCACTCAGGCCACGCCCCATTTCGTCTCATCACGCCCCAATACACCCCCAAAACCTCCCCATTTTTTGTTCTGCGCATGCGCAGTGAGGCGCTATCCTACCGTTTTACACATTGTATACTACTCCCGTGCTACAATATATGTGTACTTTTTTGTACCCATTAGTTTTTAGAGAGTACTGTCTTAAATAATTAGATTGGAATTAGTGACAAATCTATCCCGATGATAGAAAATCAATCTATTTGACTGAAAACCCCAGATTAGAAGATTAGAATCCGCAACAAGATCTAATATTCACAGATTAAAATGTCAATCTTTCGGTTCGACTGAAATTATTTTCAATCTATTAGATTGAAAAAGAACAGACTAAATCTAATGTAGATGAAAAATCAATCTATTAGATCATAATAAACTGAAATTTTCAATCTAATATTTTCAGTCGGAATAGATTGGTCACTAATTCCAACCTAATTATTTAAGAGAGAGCGGGGTATGGCTTCCCTCCCCGTCGCCTCGGTTTAGGGGCGCATCATGATGGATGTTCATCACAGTCACAAACAGTTTCTTCCTATAGTAAAAGTAAACGAGAAAACAGATGACAGAAACAACACAATGAAATAATTCCCTGGAAGAACAACTAAAAATCGTAAGATGGACACATAAATGGCGAATTTGGCTGTTGCATGATCATATTAAAGACGGATTTAAACAGTGATAAATAATTCATCTCGGTTGACATGCCATTAATTAAGAACTGAGAAGACGCCAATAAGAGCAGTATTCCCGATATTCTGGCCCCATCAACCACAAAATATGTTACTGGGTGGCGTATTAATAATTGATAAGCCGGGCGATCGCGTTCTTCAATTGCCTCCTCTCTCAACACAGATGAACATCGATCAGCAAGTTTGGACTATTTGTGACAAAGTACACATCAATAATCTATACGCTGTTCGCGTGATTACGGAAATGGCAGGGATATTCCTCCATCAGCCTCCGGACATGCTGCCACGTGCAGGTGGTCCGCAGTGAGTCCGAACACAGCCGTTTGTCAGCCTCAGCAAGCGTTTATTCATCCACTCGTCGACGACATTCTCCGATTGTGAGAGTTTGTTACGTCCTAAACTGTCGGTGTAACAACCTCTGACTGTATTTGACCCAAAACCACATCGCACATGCGCAATCAGTCTTCATCGGGATTGATCGAAACAGGAGGAGTGTATCTACACACAATAGATGGAAATTAGTATCCAGTATAGACAAGCGAAGAAGTTACTTGTAGATGCTCGACAATTCCGAAGGGCACATGGTACAACTTATTAGTAACGGACGCAATCTCAGTAAACTCAGATATAATATCACGGAATATTATAAAACTACTATTGTTAACCAATCAGGTGGATAGCTGGTTGAAACAATTTCAAATCACGCCCACAGTAATTTGGCCTACACACGGTAACACGTGGTCTAATATATAAACATTATCCTGAAGCAGTATCCAAATATGGCATCATTTCCAGAGAGTGTGCGTGGAAAACCGTAAATATCCAAGAGATTACTGCCGCCGAATAGTCTGGCTTTGTTAAGGGTAGAAAATAACAAAAGCTTGTGCTGTGCGAAGATGTTAATCTCCGTGAAATAAACGCCAATCAGCGTCAGGGAGAAAAGGTAGAAATGGTCGTGATTGGCTTATTATGGGATTTCGTAGAATATTGGCGAAAATTTCGCACGAAGTTTTCTTAGCGTTGCGTCTAGATGGTATTCCCCTGATTTACCATCTTGCATGGTTTACCTAGATTGAAACGGACGGCGCTGTTTGGGATGATGCGCACAAAACTGTGCGCCGGGGGGGTTTAACCCCAATGCAAGCGGAGGGTGCGTCGGAGGAGGTATTCAGTCTAAGGTCATGCAGAATACTCGGCAGCAGTTCATTGAGATATGAAAAGTAGTTTTACAGAAACAACAGTGCATCATGGGAGATCTTAAAGTTTTAAAACACTTCATTGGTCAATTCAAATTTTCAAACAGAAATCCGGTATTGTTATTGGTCTTTGGAGAAAATTGGAAGAACATCCAGGCAATCACGAAGTTTCTGTACAGGTTGAAGGAGTTCTGGTAAGTTTGGCTCTGGTATTCCGAGTCCACTGTGTATTTGTCAAATCGGGGGGAAATGCTCCAACCTTTTCCCGAAGCCATTCCAGTCACTCGGTCCATATCTTCCGTCCGAATTCACCTACAGAAAACAAGCATAAAAGTAATACATGTATACGTATATCTACAAAACTGAGCGGACCCCCTGGCTCTCTTCTTGTTTAAGCGTTAATATGGAGGTCAGGCTGTCGGGGGTCCACGCAAGCTCTCCCGTCATGTTCCTTATAGTTTCTTACAAGAAAGAAGCGGTTAACAGTTTTCAATGATGCCAGCGATATCTTATGATGGGTTTTTTCATCAAATCCTTATCATTGACAAGTATACTCTATCCAAATTAATTTCTTGAGTCATTTTCTCGTGTACAATGGATGCTACACAGCCAGACAAATTGTCATGTCCCATCACTTTTTATGGTGATGATGTTTGGTTATCAACCTTTAAAGGTCATGGGTTCAGTTCATCGCCCTTCAAAGATGATGAGGCCAGTTCATCGAATGTAAAGGATATGTGACGTTTACATACGAAAAACTCCTCTGTGTGTGATGCTAATAAAGCCGATTTTTTTTCCACTCCAAAAAACTGCCATATCGGATTTTTCTTGAAGTTTGCATACGGAAATATCTCCTTCGAAAAAACAGAGATGTTCAGTTGCATAAAAATGGAGATATGATTGATCAAAATGTGCTCCCGGGCTTATTTTGGTATTTTTGGGCATTTTCGTGAAGGGTTTTCTCCTGTAGCAAAAATATGACACCTCAAACCAAAACCATTCGTGGTTCTTTCCAATAAACAAACTTCCTAGTATATTGTGTTAACAAATTATTTAGGTTTGAGGTGTCATATTTTTGCTATAAGAGAAAATCCTCTCTGTAAATGCCTCAAAAATACCAAATCAGACCGAGTAGCACATTTTGATCAATCATATCTCCATTTTTATACAACGGAACATAGCAATTTTTTCGAGGCTGATATTTCAGAATGTAAACTTCTAGAAAAATCTGATTTGGCAGGTTTTGGATTGAAAAAAAAAATTCAGCTGGATTACCATCACACACAAGGGAGTTATTCCCGTATTGCGTCACATATCCTTTAGGGGCATCACCCTTTTATTATAATTTATGCTAAACAACCAGACAAACGGTGATGGCCCATCACGTTTTATGGCACATCTTATGGACGGCCAAAAATTTGCACTCGTTGCTCATTACCCTAAAAGGGTGATGTCAATATCATTTAAAGGTGATGATGGAATTGATACTTTCGGCAAAATATTATATATATAGATCACAAAACAGGTACCAAAGTATTGTTGCTTTATTTTCAATGCTTCCATTTCGATTTAAGCGGACTTAGACGAATACAAAAACTAGGTGGTCTAATATCAATTGATGTCACCGCTGTGTAGACAGTGCGGGACCGGCGGTTTTCATGACATGGGGTAGATTTAGGGAATGGTTTTTGCTCGACAACTGATAACGAATAGTGTAAAATTCAGTTTGGTCGCGTCATTCTTCGTTTGCTTCCAGAAAGGTATACGTCGATGTTTTCATACCGAGACAACAAGTGATGTATTTTATATATGCTAGAAAATATCCTTGGTAATTATCATGACACTGAAACCGTATCTTATATATCAAAATATCCTTGATAATTATCATGACACTGAAACCGTATGTTATATATCAAAATATCCTTGGTAATTATCATGACACTGAAACCGTATCTTATATATCAAAATATCCTTGGTAATTATCATGACACTGAAACCGTATGTTATATATCAAAATATCCTTGGTAATTATCATGACACTGAAACCGTATCTTATATATCAAAATATCCTTGGTAATTATCATGACACTGAAACCGTATCTTATAAATCAAAATATCCTTGGTAATTATCATGACACTGAAACCGTATCTTATATATCAAAATATCTTTGGTAATTATCATGACACTGAAACCGTATCTTATATATCAAAATATCCTTGGTAATTATCATGACACTGGAACCGTATCTTATATATCAAAATATCCTTGGTAATTATCATGACACTGAAACCGTATCTTATATATCAAAATATCCTTGGTAATTATCATGACACTGGAACCGTATCTTATATATCAAAATATCCTTGGTAATTATCATGACACTGAAACCGTATCTTATATATCAAAATATCCTTGGTAATTATCATGACACTGAAACCGTATCTTATATATCAAAATATCCTTGGTAATTATCATGACACTGAAACCGTATCTTATAAATCAAAATATCCTTGGTAATTATCATGACACTGAAACCGTATCTTATATATCAAAATATCCTTGGTAATTATCATGACACTGAAACCGTATCTTATATATCAAAATATCCTTGGTAATTATCATGACACTGAAACCGTATCTTATATATCAAAATATCCTTGGTAATTATCATGACACTGAAACCGTATCTTATATATCAAAATATCCTTGGTAATTATCATGACACTGGAACCGTATCTTATATATCAAAATATCCTTGGTAATTATCATGACACTGAAACCGTATCTTATATATCAAAATATCCTTGGTAATTATCATGACACTGAAACCGTATCTTATATATCAAAATATCCTTGGTAATTATCATGACACTGAAACCGTATCTTATATATCAAAATATCCTTGGTAATTATCATGACACTGAAACCGTATCTTATAAATCAAAATTAATATAATGATTAAATAATATGAATATGTTAGCCCTAATTCTAGGACCCGCGTTCCGGGACCATATACAAATATTCAACACCCCTTTAGTTTTTGTTTGATAAGATGAAAATCACTCAAGCTAAAAGACCGAAATTAAAAAAAAAATAGGAAGAATTGGTTGGAAACGTATAAGTTTTTAGAAACAGAAAATGTACAGCTTAAGTATACTGATCCCTCTTTTACACATTTTTTTGCACCCTCCAGAATTTGTCTTTATCAAGCCGAAAGTATGCCTCATAGCTGTGGTAATGTATATATTTTTTGAAAGCGCATTTCTTAAGGATTCCAAATATATAAATTTATTCATTGTAAACCTGTAGGTTGTGAACATATTCGGATATAAAAAGAAAACCATCTTAGATTGCTAAGGGCATTTCACGTTTCACTAAGCAGAAGTTTCTACGTATGATCGTGCCATGCGTTCGGATGATGAAAGAAAACTGGTAGGAAAAAAGTAGTCAAATGTACAAAATCCAAGTAAATCAACTGAATAAAATGGTTCAGAGCAACATAAAATAGGTCTGCTCTGTCCCAGATCAAATCTCGATATAAAATGCAAATGGCAGCGAAGAAATTTAAATATCTGGACAACCCGTACGACCGGAAGTGCAGCGCCATCTATCTAATAGAAAGTGTGACTGTTCATGGTCAGTACATGACTGATGGTATATAAACAAAGAACCGGA
Source organism: Hanleya hanleyi (assembly GCA_036873755.1). Taxonomy (NCBI): domain Eukaryota; kingdom Metazoa; phylum Mollusca; class Polyplacophora; order Lepidopleurida; family Hanleyidae; genus Hanleya; species Hanleya hanleyi. The sequence goes on along the minus strand of JAVTVY010052791.1, from coordinate 21,723 downwards.
CTGTTCATGGTCTGAACATAACTTATAGTTGAAGTCTCGCGCGGACCAAATATCTTTAAGATTAGGCGACCGCATATAACACGTTCTAACTGATGGGAGTAATCCAGACAGTTTAGAATTGAGGACTTCGTGTTTTTTTTCTGGATGTATGAAGAAGTCTGGCCAGCATTTGGAGAGTATTTTAAACTCAAGGAGAGAAATTCCGTCCTCTTTTTAATAAGAGTGGCGGCTGAGGTTGGAATAGCATACTGTCTGTTTATCTCTATTTTAATCTTTCTCAGTTTTCGAGCTGAATACCCTCGTTTGACGAGTGCTCGAGTAAGGATATTGCATGCCATATAGAAATCACAATCATTGTTACAGATTCGACGAAATCTCAAAAATTGAGATTTGACTATGCCAGCGAGAGTATAATCAGGATGGAACGAGGTATGATGCAGAAGCTGGTGGCTATCGGTGGGTTTGAAGTAAACTTTACTATCAAATAGCCCTGTGGATGCAAACAGACTGTCTTTGTATATGACCGCATCTAAGCACGGTAATGAGTGCGCCTGGACATTATATTGAAGCTGAATGTTGGATTTATGGGAGTTAAGTATTTGAGCGAATTCTTTAAATTCCTCTACGGTACCATTCCAGAGTCCCAAAATATCGTCAATATATCTGACCCAAAGCAAAGGTTTAATCGCACAATTGAGGAGAACTTTTTCTTCCCAATCAGCCATGTAAATGTTAGCATAGGCTGGTGCAAACCGTTTACCCATAGCTGTGCCCGTAATTTGTAAATATTGTTGACGACCTAAACTGAAATCGTTTCTATTGAGAGATATATCCAGTAATTTTAATACATGATCATCGTTTCTGGTTGGGGAAGGATACATCGGCAGGGCTTTCGAAATAATGTTTCAACCTTCATCGGAATCGATGTTGGAGTAAAGGGACTCTACGTCCATCTATATATACGTCCATCTATATATACGTCCATCTATATATACGTCCATCGTGAAAAGAAGAACATTCTCATCATATCAATGCTCCAAAAGGAGTTTTAAGAAGTCCGGAGTATCGCGAACATAACTTGCATGAGTTTGAGAGATAGGATTGAGAACAGAATCAATATAATCTGCAACTCTGGTAGTTTCACTGCCACTGTCAGAGGCAATAGGCCGCCCCTTAGGCATCCGGGGATTCGGCCAAGACAAAATATCTTTGTGTATTTTCGGTAATATATAAAAGATCCTATTCCGTCATTGACTTCCATCTGTTAGATAGTCTAACTCCTTTTTGGTAATGTTGCCCTCATGGTAGGTGTTTGTTAAGATTGTTTTAAGTAGAGTTTGGTTTTGATTATGGATTATGGACGCGGATATTCTCTAATGGACGACGGCTGAATTATGAATGACGGACTAGACGCTTGTAATTGAGGTAACAAGGCGTTTTCAATGGGAATGTAGTATTTCGGATCGTTCAATTGTCTTTGAGCTTCAGCTATATATAAGGATTTGTCCATAATAGCTATCGCTCCGCCCTTATCGGCTGACTTCATCACGATATCAGAACGTTTGGACAAAGAAAAGATAGCTACCCGCTCTAATTTCGGGAGATTGTCACGACAATGGTGGAAAGGAAACGCGGAGACAAAATGGCGAAGTTTTGATTTGAACTGAAGTATTTTCGAGCATAACTGATTCTCTGTCGCGGTCTCTTTCGGAAGCCCTGTCGAGGTATCCTTCGCCAACCAGGAACGATGATCATGTATTAAAGTTACTGGATATATAATAGAAACGATTTCAGTTCGGTCGTCAACAATATTTACAAATTACGGGCACAGCTACGGGTAAACGGTTTGCACCAGCCTATGCTACCATTTACATGGCGGATTGGGAAGAAAAAGTTCTCCTCAATTGTCCGATTAAACCTTTGGTTTGGGTCAGATATATTGACGATATTTTTGGATTCTGGAATGGTACCATAGAGGAATTCAAAGAATTCGCTCAAATATACTTAACTCCCATAAATCCAACATTCAGCTTCAATATAATGTCCAGACTCGCTCAGTACCGTTCTTAGATGTGGTTATATACAAAGGCAGTCGGTTTGCATCCACAGGGCTATTTGATAGTAAAGTTTACTTCAAACCCACCGATAGCCATCAACTTCTGCGCCATACCTCGTTCCATCCTCATTATACCTTCCCTGACATAGTTAAATCTCAATTTTTGAGATTTCGTCGAATCTGTAACAATGATTGCGATTTCTATATGGCATGCAATATCCTTACTCGAGCACTCGTCAAACGAGGGTATTCAGCTCGAATATTGAGAAAGATTAAAATAGAGATAAACAGACTATATGCATATTATTCCAACCTCAGCCGCCACTCTTATTAAAAAGAGGACAGAATTTTTCCCCTTGATTTTAAAATACTCTCGAAATGCTGGCCAGATTTATTCATATATCCGGAAAAATACCCCACACGAAGTTCTCAATTCTAAACTGTCTGGATTACTCCCATCATTTAGAACTTGTTATAGGCGGTCGCCTAATCTTAAGGATCATTTGGTCCGCGCGAGACTTCAACTGTGAGTTATGTTCAGACCATGAACAATCCGATTCTTTGTTATACACTATCATTCATGTACTGACCATGAACAGCCACACTTTCTGTTAGATAGATGGCGCTGCACTTCCGGTCATGCGGGCTGTCCAGATACTTACCTTTCTTCGCCGCCATTTGCGTTTTATATCCGGAGTTGATCTGGGACAGAGCAGATCTATTTTATGTTGCTCTGATGTATTTTATTCGGTTGTTTTACTTGGATTTTGTACATTTGACTACTGTTTTTTTTACTAGTTTCTGTCCCTTTATTTCTTTTATTTTTTCCTACCATTTTGAAAAATAGTATTCAATTTTTCGTGACTTACATCATCAGTTTCAGGAAACCCGTGTCTCAGGTTTATCAGTTTTGGTCTAGTTCTCATTCTATTGACATTTTTTTTAATGAAATATTTCTTTACAAAATCGAGCAACTCACAATTTTGAACTTTGAAGTTGAAGTAAATGTCAACAGAATAAGAACTAGACCAAAATTGACAAAACTGATACACGGATTTCCTGTTCGAGTTGTCTTCTACAGGAAATGATGATAAGCTGAATACTTTATTGGAAATAGTCATTTAAAAACGAAGGCTCATTCCCCACCCTGATATTATAAAATGTAAATTTGGCGAAAAAAAAATTGTAAGCGGAAATTTGACCGGGTATACGCGCCAGAACGCATGTCCTAGTTGGGCGGTGATAAATTAGGACTGGATGTTCTTTTTTTTATAAACACACTAGAAGTATTCTGAAAAATGTAATTTTTAATTACTCAAAAAAACCCGTCAACTATTGAGCTTGATTTTCTTTCTTATTCTCATTTTAAAAATACTCATTTTCCCTTTGTTCACTCAGCCCTTGAAGTCCTCGATTCATGTTTGCGTTGAAGTAAGTGTTGAATTTATTCACTTAATCCCTCTCAGTTTATAGTATTAAGTTTTACTCACCCTTCTATTACAAGGAGGTAAATCCCTTTCAGCTTGTAATATTGATACATTTACTCACCCTGCATGCTGTTTTATTTCGTTACATTAGAACACAAATTATTTTTGGGACATTTTATTTTGCCGATTTCTACGTGTAGGCCAAAATGCCGCCTTATCTCCTTTCTGTTTATGATTGTTTTCGTCAAATTTACGTGATGCGCAACTGGATCCATATTTCACAATATTAGAGTGGAGAAAATGTCGCTTGGGGGAATTGTCGGGGGGAGTAATGTAGTTGGGGAAAATATCGGTGGGGAAAGTGTCGGTGGGGGAATGTTGGGTACCCCGATTTTTTTTATAGCTAAAAACAGTGAAAAAAAAGAAGCTTCAATGAGATTAATAATCTTAAAAAGTCTTAAACAAGAAATCAAAGTTCTGTTCTCTATCATGTGTCTATAGCACAATAAATCCAAGCACATGACAAATGAGTGTTCTCACATGAAATAGAATAATTTGGAGAACGTCTTGGCTACTCATAGCAGTTATAAGCTCCGCTTGTTTTTTTTTGCAAATTTGCAGAAATGTTTAGTTTTCATACTCAAGAAAAGTCTTAAATAACTAAAAAGTGGAAGAAAATCAAGAAATTATTTCTTAGGAAATTAAGAAAAATGTAAGAATATTTAAGAAAATTCAAGAATTTTTTTCTTGATTTTCTCCCACTTTTGAGAAAAATAAACATTTCTGCAAATTTATCAAAACAAGCAGAGTTTAAAATTGCTAAGAACAGCCAAAAAGTTCTCAGAACTATTCCATTGGATGTGAATAGACTAACTTGTCAGGTGCTTGAATTTCTTGTGCTGTAGCGGACAAAACTATAATTTCTTATTTGAAAATTAAACTCATTCAAGTAAAAATCCAAGAAAACTTTTTTAACAGTGACCCGCCCTCAGGAGTAATTTAATCACCAAAATAACTTTAACTTTCGACACTGCACATTGGAAATACAAGAGAAATAAAATTACGTAATTTTGAAATTTCAACACGAGACTTCGTCTCTATAGTAACCGGGTATGGATTTGATCGATAGAACAACCTCGTCCAACTAGCTTCAGAAACACCGGAAGTGGTTTTGGTTTTCCCAAGATTTTTGTTTTTCCACGGTAATTATCAAACCTTACCAAATTATATTTTTCCTGAAATATTCATACTGAAACATCAACATCGAACAAATTTGGAAAGAATCCGTTCAGGTTTTCAAAGGCTATTGTTCGGAATCAAAATTTTAACTTGGATCGACGTGAAAGACAATCCCAAGCAAGATCGCAAGCGGGCAAGGTACTCGCATACCAAATTTGTTATTGTCCGGTGCCATTGTTATTGTTCGGCGTGAAATACAATCCGAAGCTAGATCTTGGGGGAAAAGGTACCCAAATACCAGATTTGAAAGAATCCGTTCAGGTTTTCAAAAGTTTTTGTCCAAAAACAAAATTATAACTTGTCTCACAGGTGGCGCCACCATTTATGCCAGAGCAGATCAGGGCTGAATTTCTTAAATGCGCATTCCATACAAAAAAAAATGTAAAGGTCATAATGCTGAGACAATGGTAAATGAGGGGAATACACAGAGGTCAGCCAATCTATTGAAGTAAACAGGGACGGGGTCATGGTGAACCAATGGACATGAAGTAGGGAATGTAACTGATTAGGACATGTAAATGAGCAATGACATCACTGACCTAAATACATATATCAATATTTGAAATTAGAAAAAATGGTAAAAATACAGGAAAAATAGCAAAAAATCGAAACTCTATCAGATCATCAGATACTCTTGGAGAAGCTTCCACGTCATGTTGATGTCATTGTTGAAGGAAATTTTGAAATAAAGAGAACAAGGTCATCTAATAATGAGAAAATTTGAAAAAAGATGACAGAAAAATTTAATCAAGCCCAAAACACGATAATTTCTTCAGATGATCATAATGGAGCTTGCACAGAAATTTGGTGAGATTTAGTGCCATAGATCTTTAGATATGTTCTGGGCAAGTCAAAAGTTAACGGACGGTCTGTCGGACGACCGGACGGACGTAATAAGCCACGACAATACCCCGCATGGGCTACGGGGTAAAGAGGTGCATGCAAGATCAACAGACGCCCCCAGTTTATTGTTAACCATTAAATAAATATATATCATATATACGTCCAAATATGAAGGTGCACAAGATCATCATGTGCCCCCTTGTTGATTCTTAACCAGCAATCAAGCTGTATAACTAAATGGTTTTGTTTCAAAGGAAATGGAAGTTCTGTACGAAATGGTTCTTTATTTTATGAGAAAAATAGCAAACATCATTCAGCGCCTCTCAACTTCACGCCAACTTTTGTCCCCGATACTTGGAAATCTCAATATTCTTGATTACGGTATTACTAACATATTTATATATTTAAATATATTCAACATATCCACTTTTGCTGTTGAAATCTTGTTTTCAAAGTTCAGTCAGCGCAAAAATGCTCAAAAACGCCATAAAATTTTAAATATTCACCGTTAACATAAATTTAGCATGAACAATTGCCTTCTTTCCGGATCATTTGATAACCTTTAAATAACCCATTAGATGAAAAATTTAACCAAGCATTTCCGACGAATTAGTCGGATTCTCTGAATATTTCTGGAATAATTTGTGAATCGCCCGAGCTTTTATCCTCAGTCTATACCTGCATAACTGAAGCTCTGTCATGGGCCCTATCACCCTTTGCGAGGATTTAGAATTTACCTGGACTTGTGTATATTTAATAGTTAATTGTTTTTTTAAAGTTAATCTTTAGACAAAAGATTTGCACCGATGAGTGCATGGATCCGTCACTCCCTGTATAAATTTGCGGTTCGTACTTTTCCTCTTTCCTATGCCTACAGTATGGGGCAGATTTTTTAACAACAGGTATTGATAAAACAAATATGTATCGAATCATTCTCTGATATTCCGATAAAGGGTCATTATGCTCATATTGATGATAAGTTTGGTAACTTCAGGTCGGAAATAGTCCTGTTATCTTGATCAAAAATATTTCATGTAGAAAGAGAGAAAAAGTATTTATGCCGCGAGTCAAGCGACAATTAATGGATCAACATACTTACTCTGCACCTATCGCCTGACCAGACAATCTTCGCTCCAACCGAATCCACTCTCTGTCGGGAATTTCTCTGTTCCATTCGGGTGTCGTATTCCTCGATCATAGTTTTCAGTTTATTTATATACTCTATAGCAAATCTCAATGTTTTGACTTTAGAAAGTCTTTTCTGTTTGTTTTCGTATGGCACGTGTCTTCGGAGTCGAATGAAGGCGTTATTCACAGCTTGTACCCTTCGTCGTTCTCGGGCGTTCCTCCGGGCCACCAAGTGTGGCGGTTTGTCCCTGTGAGGGATGTGTCGGTATATGGGCCTGGGACCCGCTTGACGACGGGACAAACGCTGTCGGGAAGAGCCCGACTTTGGGCAATGTATTTGGCCCAAACGTCTCGGAGGTCCGCCGCTTGTCGTCATCCTGTTCACTGGGGACTGGAAACGACAATCCGAAGGCTTCGGTGCCAGACCATCTGCTGTACTTCCGACGTTCTCCTCAAACGATATCAAATCAAACGAGTTTGCAGAAAAGTTGGCACTCTCGTTAAAATAAAAATTTTCGGAAAATTTCTGGTTTGACATCTCTCGTCCCTTGATCATTTCTTTCCACATGGGAGGTTTTAAAACACATTCCGAACGAAAGAAAACTCAAAGCTATAGCTCTCGCAACTCATACTGATCTGTTGAATGGCAAAGCTGAAAGTGAACACATTCAATATTAAGTGTCCACAGGAGGGAATTTAATTGGTTAACAATCCTGTCAGTCAAACGATTGATAATCAGTATAATTAGGGAGGACTTGCGGCTCACACCAGCAACTTTAAGCGGACCAATTAAACATCTTTAATGTCCATTTAGGGCGATCATCATCGCCTCAAACACGCCATCTTATACAGTAAAACATTGTACTGTTTAATAATAATAAACGTTTGAATCAAGTCCATTTCCCGATAACAATCACAACTCCCTCTTATAAAAGCAAAACATCAGTTCTGTACTCTATAAGGACTCGATGCCCGGCGTCTCATCATCTCTATAGAACGAAGATCATATGGATTAAGAATACTGAATGGCGATACGGATTTGATATTTTTGAAACAACATGAGGTCATTGAGAACTGTGAATCGCTTCTTGCAGGAAACTAGCCTATGTGTTAATGTAGAGTAAGGTTGCTTTTCGAATTTGGTGTTAATGCCGTTATGTGAATTAGGTCTTTGGGTTATGGAAATTCTTTACTGGACGACAGGCCGAACATTGAATGACGGACTAGACACTTGTACCACGACATGTGCTCGAAGAAAGTTTGCTTGGTAAAATGACAACCCATAAATGATGACTGCTTATCTTTAATCAAGCTAATAACTCTCAATTGAACAGACCCTTTCTTCTTTTAATAACTTCTAGATTTTATCTCCGACATGATCAAACTTGCAATTAATCTACGGTACCTAAATTTAAAAGGCATTTTGATCCTTTCGCAGTTTGTCTCAGTTTTGTTTTCAAGTCTTCTCAGAAATTATTGCACCACACAGTTCTATCACATAAAACATGCAGTTCGTGTGTCAAAAATGGATCAATGAGACAGAAAGTTGAACTTGAAGGATTCGAAAGGTATATATGATGTATATAAGAATTTAGAAGGATAGGATGGAAAACATAGAAACGACAGTATAGTAGTTATTAGAAACAGAAAAGTACAAGTTCCGGTATAGCTCCCTGAAAGGTATACGTTAGTATGCGCACAAAAAGCAGCGTTTCATACAGACAAGGTACACAAGTTCGATGTTGTTAATTAACTCCCAGAGTCAAACTGACGTAAAACAGCGTCGACGGACGGGTTTTGCATGGGTTTTGTCTGCTTTTGGCTTTTTCGTATACATTTTAGCATCATGAATTGTTTTCATATATCTAAAATCTAAAATATGTTAACATTAGATTCGTTTCGGGTTCAAGGTGTCAGATTTTTGTTATATTACAAAATTACGATGTATACATGCACGAAAAAGCGAAAACCCAATTTCAAACGCCAGTCAACGCTGTCTTATACGTCACTTTTTATTCTCAGCGTGAACAATATCAAACTTGGGTATCTTGTCTGTACCAACCAGCTTTTTGTGTGAGAATTAAACACAATTAATTTAACACCTGAGAGATCAACATTTAACCATCTGGGTCATCCATCACGCAATCAGAATTGTGGATGGCGAAATGTACGCAAATGCCAAGGATATAGCTTACATAACTAATCCTTTACAACCCGATTAAATATTTGATCGCTAAAATTTATAGAAGAATTATTTAAACATTCAAAACTGTGTTTTGAAAATATGGGATAATAAAATGAATGTAATTTTGAAAGTTTTACTCGGGGCTAGATAATTCTTTTGTATATTTGATCAAAGCAAGGGTTTGCCTTGCCTTGTTTCTATTTATAGTCCTGGCTAAAACTGTCGATTGTTCATCATCCGTCTTAAGGTTACTGTTAACGAACCATCAAAAAAAATCAAATTACCAATGACCCCTGCCCCCCACCGCCAACCAAACACAGTCTACACATTTCCCCGCCTCCAGCTTAAAGTAAGTTATTGATGCCCCCCCCCCCTTCATAAATTATGCATGGATGCTCCCGAAGAATGAAGTTGCGTCAATGGATTTAGAGAATTCAGGAAGAGACCATTCGACAAAAAATAAACTTTATTTTATTTCAATAGTACCATAACCGAGAGTACCGTCAAAATAATTTGAGTTGTTCTTCCAAATTGTTAGACTAGTTTTTCGTTCCGTAAGTTATTCAACCATTGTGAAGTGTATGTATTATGAACGTTATATAATCGCTTCCTCCACATTGGCAAGACAGATGCTATCTCTCTCAAATAAATAGATTGAAAATTCAATCTATCAGATTGGAATTAGTGACCAATCTATTCGATTGAATATTCCATCTATTAGATTGAAAAGGTCAATCTATCAGATTAAATTTTCTGTCTACAACAGATTCATTTTATCGTTTTCAATCTATTACATTGAATATTTTCAATCCGATAAAAGATTGGTCACTAATTTCAATCTGATAGATTGAGTTTCAATCTAATTATTTTAGAGATATATAGCCACACGATTGGCCATGCATGAATCCTCCGTTATATTTCCAACTGACTCTTGCTAAAATTGTATGTGACGCTTACTCGAGAGAACTTCTTTGTGTATGAGGTTAATAAAGCCGATTTTGAATTGAAGCCAAAATCTTTCTTGAATTCTACATGGTGAGCGTTCAGCCTTCTAAAGAATTGTGGGGAATTATGGATTTATGGTTGATCATAAGGCATTTTAATGGCAGTTTTTAGGCATTTCATAGGGAGGATTCTCTCTTGTAACAAAAATACGACACCTCAAACCAAGATCATTCTTGGTCATTTGAAATAACCAATATTGTCTAAAATATTGTGTGAAAATATGATTTCAGTTGGAGGTGTCATATTTTGATTACAATAGAAAACCCTCCTAATAAATGCCACAAATATACCAATGGCTAGGGAACACATTTAAATCAGTTATATATCCTTTATTATGACATTGACAATCACAATATTTTTGAGGCTGATATTTCAGTATGTAAACTTCAAGAAAAAATGGGGGAAAAACCCATTAACACAAAGGAGTTTTTCCTATGCTAATGTCACATATCCTTTTCATCAATGTAAATTCGGTCAGTTTATCCAATTCAAAACTGTTAACCTATATATTAACACAGGATGAGCTGTGATTTTTATATGAAGCAACCCAGGCTGAGAGCTAATCTAATTAAAATTAAATCCTATCTGCTCCCCCATTTGGATATGTCGCTTGCAGGATCTAACCGGCTTGCAATAATGCGAGTGTCAACCAATCACGAGAGCTCCTCATAGTATTTTGAAGAGAGCACAAATGGTAGGTGCTTTCTGGTTGGCTCAGGTAAATCACACGCCAAGCTGCCGGGGAATCTTCTGATGTTGCCGCCCTCTCGCCAGGTTGGCACCATAATGCGGGGTAGAATTATGTATTGGCATAAACCTTGGGTTAAAGCAGAGACCATGACCCTATCCCCCCCCCGCCCCTCTCCGACTGCAAGTAAAGTAGTTAAAATGCGGCCGTGATGTCATAAGACTATTAAATATTCATGACCTGGGCGCTCTGAACATCAAATTCAATTGAAATCAGTAACATCCTACACATCGACATATACGATTGGGGAGCATTGATAAGATATTAATTTATTAAGATTGGCTGAGAGCATGTAGGATCACTGGAGTGTGAAACGGCCATAGTAGGATATTGGGATATCTTGCTCAAATCCAATCTAGGTAACCAAGCTGGTAAATCAGTGGAATACCATCTAGACGTAACGCTATGAAAACTTCATGCGAAATGTTCGCCGATATTCTACGAGATCCCATAATAAGCCAATCACGACCATTTCTGACTTTTCTCTCTCACATTGATTGACGTTTACTTCAAGATCAACATCTTCGCGCCGCACAATCTTTGGATATTTTCTACCCCCTGAACAAAGCCAACTTTTCAGCGGGAGTAAACTCTTTGATCTTCACGGACACTCTCTGGAAATGATATTTGGATACTGTTTAGGAGTTAATGACCGCCTTAGTGAATATTATCGTGTAATAATTTTTAGATGTTTAGTTTTAGACCGTCAATCAAAAAACCGAGCGGCGTAGCCGCGAGGTTTTTTGATGTCTAAAACTAAACATCGAAAAATTATTACACGATAATATTCACTAAGAAGGTCATTAACTCCATTCTAACATGCACAATGATAAATATTCCTCATTTCATAAGCGGAATGACAAATTTTCTGCAAACTTGTCCCGTTTTGATGTGAGAATTTCGTGACTGGTTTGCAGGCCATGCTCGCGCGTGCTGTCCGTTTACGAGCTGCAGCTGTGTGAACTCCGCCCACTGCGCTCAGCTTTGTAGCACTGCGTCACAAGAATGAGACGTCACCAGTTCGGCACGTGAATGAAACAGATCACAACAAACAAATGAAGATTATCGTGTGATAATCCTCGTATGTTTTGAGGTCTGGACCAATCAGCGCACGGCATAACGTGGAGCATGTTACAATTCCTGATAATGTTTATATATTAGTCCACGTGCTACCGTGTGTAATTACTGTGGGCGTGATTTCAACAAGCTAGTCACCTGATTGGCTAACAATAGTAGTTTCAGATTCACATGGGATTTATATAGGGCTGAATTCAGATATAATATTCCGTGATATTAAATCCGAGTTTACTGAGATTGGCTCAAATCTTTCTCATCTAAACCATCTTAGTTGGTTAAAGTTTTTAATATAGAATTTACAAGAAAATATAATCTTTTAACGAAATTTTTTGCTTTAGAGAAATGAGACATGTGGATCTGTCTGTAAATTGAGACCTTTGGAGCATCACAACAGTGAACAGAGAGTTCAGTCCAACCCCAAAATCTGTATGGGGTAGAGAGAGAATATATCAGAGTTGGGGGTGGGGTGAGGCTTAGCTTAGGAGATAGAGGGAGAGGGTCAGTCCCACCCCATGGGTGGGGACATGATGTATCATTCTGCAATATATGGGGGCTGGGGTGGGGGTGAGGCTTAGTTTAGGAGCTAGATCTGAGATGTGGGCTCAGTGCCTGGGTTATGGGTCACACTTTCGGGCCAAGTGAATGGTTCAATAATTGTAACATGATGTGAGATGTAAGGTCCTGCAACATATTAAGGTTCGGAATGGGGCAAGGCTTAGTTTAGGAGACCTGGGGCATGTCGTGTGTGTGGAGGGGGGGGGGGGGGCACGATGTAAGCTCTTAAATTGATAAGGCTTAGTTTAGGAGATAGAAGTGAGGGCTCAATCAGTGGGTGTGAGTGAATGGGTTCAGTAATTGTAGCATGGTGTATTAGACAGAAACATTTATTATGAACTTGTCTCCAATCCCATGGCAACTATTCAAGGCAGACGAACGTCCCTGTGACTGCTATACAGAGCTTTCGCATCTACCCTGGGGCGTTCGATAATAAATGAAAATTGAAGTATGTTTTAGAAATACATTTGGCTTGGAACTGGATCTTGGAACCGGACATATCGCACAGGCAACAAAATGGTAACAGGCAGACAGAGTGACAGACAGACATAACTCGCTATTGCATTAAAAACAAGGTTATCTATTGACAGGCAAATAAAATATGTAGTAACTCGTGTTCTGGTAATTGTTTAGCAGAAGAAAGAACAGCATTTTGGCTATTGGCTATATGTGATATTTATTTGGTTATAAAAGCTATACAATGAAATGTGATGATGCTAAGTCAGTTCCCCATCTTCTAGATCCTCGTCAGCCAGTTCTAAGTCATCTAAATCCTGGAATAAAGACTCGTCCACCTCCACAGCTTCCCCTTCTGTAATACAACACCAAAGAGAAAATCTTTCATCACTGGGTATTGTTGGGCAAGCTGATACAAGCGACACTTTTAACATCACAATGTTTAACAGTCCATAATACAGCACACCAAAAAACTAAAGATAGTTAGCCAAAAATCTGTCACACTGTAAGTTAAAAAGGTGAATGTATCACATTTTATCACCATATTTTCCTTGGGATTCCTTATTTTCCTCTTAAAAAATCAGATAACAAGAGCCAAAATTGGCTTCAATTTTCACCCCCACAAGACATCGTCTCTCTTTATGTATCCTCTAACACCCCTCCGGATTTTGGGGTAACAGTGATCTTGACCATTGACATTGACCTAAATTTTGGCACAAGACACATCGTCTCCCCTTAATGTATCAACTGACATGGGGGAAAAAATCGATTTTTAATGATTTCCTGATTTTGGGGTCACAGTGACCTTGACCTTTGACGTTGACTTGATTATTGGCACTTGACACATTGTCTCCCCTTAACCCTATCTGGCCTGGGCTTTTTGGGACCTGTCGTGGCCTAAATAAATGTCTCCTTAATTAAGCATAGTAAAATTTTTGTGGCTTTAAATTCTTGAGCTTGGTTGAAACTTACCACACTATACCCTTGGGTCTAAAAATGTAAAAATCAAGATGGCCGCTTTGATGACGCCACAGTGACGCCATTTTCAAAAACGGCTTTTTTGGCCTCCATTTTCGAATTTTTTATTTATGCAATTTCTCCAAAACAGAAAATAGATAAATTAGTAAATATTAATGTGATGTGAAATAAAATATACTTTGTCTTGTTTTTCATCATCAAATGCAGAAAAGCAGAAATTTTGAAGAAATATGACAAAAACATCACTTTTCTGGGACCCCACATGGTCGCCATCTTGAATTTACCCATGATCCTCTCCTCGGGGGGTCATGCAAATAGGCTCAAAATGACCCCAATACGATAAACTATAAAGTCACCGAGTTTCAGCTCTCTATTTCTTGTCGTTCCGGAGATAGCGCAGAAAGTTTGTGGGGCCTACTCAGTCAGGTAGGGTTAATGTATCTATGGACACAAAACATGGTGATTTTTAATAAATTTCATGATTTTGGGGTTAGTGACCTTGACATTTTTGGTACTAAATTTTTGTATGTGACATATTGTCTCCCCCAAAATGCATCTACTGAAATAAAAAAATGTGTTTTTTAATGATTTCCGGATTTCAGAGTCACCTTGACCTTTGACCTTGACAAAAATTGTGGTACATGGCACATCTTTCCTTAACGTATCTAACTATGCAAAAAAAGACAATTTTTTAACAATTTCCAGATTTTGGGGTCACAGTAACCTTGACCTTGACCTAAATTTTTGTATATGACAAATACTCTCCCCCAAATATATCTACTGACATAAAAGAATGTGATTTTTAATAATTTCTGATTTTGGGATAACAGTGACCATAGGCCTAAATTTTGGTACATGACACATCGTTTCCCCTTAATGTATTTACGGACACAAAAAAATATTTTTCTTTTGGGATCACAGTGACCTTTGGCTATATGTGATATTATGCGACATATTTTCCCCTAATGAATCTACTCACAGACATTTACAATTTTCAGTGATTCCGGATTTTAGGCCAAAGTGACCATTGATCTCTGACCACGACCTCAATGTTGGTATGTAACACATCATCCCCACCTAATGTATTCATTCACAGAAACTGTAAATGGGGATTGAAAATGGTCACAGAGACCGGACCAGAATGGTTAATGAGTTAGGTAAGTGACCTTTGACCTCTGACCTGGACCTCCATTTTCGTATCCATGCACCAACAATTCGAACTGTAGATAGAAAACTGTCCCAAATATAGAACAGACATGATGGGGCGGACAGAAACTGCCATCACATAATACATTCCCCTTTTGGACAGGCGTAGAAAAATCTATTTACCTTCTTCGAGGAATTTGACATCTGAGTCATAGAGTGAAGCATCTGTTTGGAACAATTCTTTTCCTGTTCAAGAAAGAAAAATTATAGCAAATGTATCCTATGGTCAATGCTGAAGATGGCTTCACATGCACACAACCAGAAGCAAATCAACTGGAAGTGTGTCACCTTGAATTAGATTAGCTAGATGGCACTGACACTCGTCAAATCACCTACACCACTCGACTTTTGCAGTCTCCACCCATCATGAAAGACAAGATGCAGGATGGGCACATAGGAGATCATGGGTTGAGTATTTGAATTACAGCACCAGCTCATCCCCTGTGATGCATCACTTGCGTTTTGTGTTGAATCTTGCGAAGACACATGTAAATTTACTGCCCATGTATGTCACAATTTATAAACAGGGAGATGGTGGTTAGTCTAATCTAAGGTAACCGTTACAGACTTCCAATTGATGGGCTCCTAACACAACTCAATTCTCAACCTCTGGGCCTGAAACAAAATTATGGTTGATGTTCTTTCATTCAACCAACCTATTGACATTCAATCACCCTCAGATTTCACCTCAATACTACAATAAATTTGATCAGCACCTACTATTCGCACATGTCTGATAAGATATCAAGGAATGAACACAGAGTGAAAAGCTTCGATCTCGGCAAAAGTGATGTCAGCTGTCATAACAAAGTTCAAGATGCACGAATATCGACATGTGTATCGGCTTTCGCAAGACAGATGTAAAACAAATCTGGGAATAGATGGTCATGTCAACTGTACTCGTATAACAGTGCAAACAGGCCCAAGCAAATCTCTGTTGAGATTTGACTTGACTGGGTCAGTGAAGATGTTTTATAACAGAAACCACACAGACTTGGTCCCAATTTTCCATTATTTTGCTAACTTTCCATTCTAATAAATTCGATTACCCTGATATTCTTGGGTGAAAAAAAAATGTGATTGAACAATTAGAGTGTTTACCATAAGTCCATTATGGATGCAGTGAGACAGATGAAGATCTAATGTTTGCTGAAGAACTTGTGGAATATTCAGATAAATGAAATGTTCTAAAAAATGACAATTTTGATTTATTAGTTGAGTGAGCAAGTTTAAGGTGGCTTGTTAGTAAACAATGACCATTTGCGCAAGTTGCGGCACAGTCAACTTCTACATATCAGAGCCATGTCACTGCATTCTGAATGTCAAGGTTTCGCAACATCATAACGCAAGTCACAATCACACCAACACCTTGTATGATGTCCCACCAGCTCATCTTGAGAATGACATGCGAATTCATGAATTGATGTTCTGTCTTCCTGCATTATTATATCAAAATGTAATGGACAACCCGATTCTTATTCAAAATTTAAAACCTATACTGAATTTTTGGAATTCGTACACCAAGTATAGAAAAAATGACATACACCAAGTATGGAAAAAATGACATGGATTTAATGCTTTCGAATAGCAATTAATGTAAACAGTTATACATGTAGTAGTAACAATATTGAAACAGTGGGGAAAATTAGCGATTTGACCTTTCATTCAAACATAAAAATATATAAAAAATTGTGTGGAATTTTATTTGATATTTGGAATCTATTTTGGATTTCATTCAACAGTGGGTAGAAAACTTAAGTTGAGATTTGATGATGATGTGACAAGTGTTATAGATTAGGGAGTAGAGAAATAACCTACCTGTTAATTTGGTTGTACAGGTTTCTATAAAACCCTGTAGTCGCCTTTCTTCTGCCATTTCTGCATCAAATTTTGCCCTCCAGGCTAAAAATGTTTCTATCGTGACTCTTGTGCCCTCAAATCTTTTCTGTTCAAACAAACATAGAATAAATATCCTTCAATAATGTATGGGGACAACTGATGATGCACATACATGTAACTATATTCTATAACACATCTACCAATAACACCCAGCTAACTGTGCATTAATGTATATCTGAAACGTTTTAGCACGGTAGTGTGAAATCGACATGGGTCAAGTGCAGGTGTTCATTTGAGAGATTCTATTTTACCAGTCGGGTGAGGAAAGGGGTGTCTGCTTCCATACAATAGAATAAACAAATAAATTACAAAATGGAATTTCTTTCTCAAGATTAACTGTTGTTTCCATCAATAAAATGTTTCCATTAACCAAGCAACACGAACAGACCTTACCTATATATCCGCATATGTTACACACAGCATGCCTCAGTTAACAGAATTACTACCCATTTGAGAGACCACATAAACTTATCCACTGATATTGCCACGTTGCTAACTAAGACGGAAGGCACTTTTCATCAAGGGGAGAAAGGCTGTCAAAGTTTACCAAATTTTTCAACCTTTCATTACAATCTTTGTTAATGATCAATTTGAGTTGTGCAATAGCTAAAATAATGTTTTCATAGGCGTGCTCAATGGTTAGTTTACACACAGTTAGTGTGAGAAAGCTTAAAATTTTAGGGTGTGAGCTTCACCCTTGTCCTAAAAAGTAAACTTTCCCAGACTAACCGTGCATAAAATAACCACTGAGCACGCCTATGAAAACATTATTTCTTAGAGGGTTATACAATTAACATTCAACTGTTTATCTAGTAGTAGGTTCACATCTTCACCAGCCAAGGCAGCTTGAGTACTAGTCCAAATTTATAGTCAAATCAGCACTAATGGTAAGTTCAAATGGATAAAATGCTGACTCGATTGCCAAATTCCTGACAAGAACCTGTGAGGAAAGAGTTGTACACATTGACCCTCTCCGGCCTTGGGTGGGGGGAATTGCCTTTTCAACAGCAGGCCCTAATCTCGCCCCTATGAGCGTCCAATATTCGTGCGTTAAGGTTGGCATGCAGTGTGCAGTGCCCTTACCAAAAAATATATATATATTTTTTTAGAAATCATGACTGTAAGTCCAGTTTCAGCATGCTTCCAGGAACACCATTTTTCCTTCTTCCAAACTGTTCTGCCAGTTTTTTGCTTCATAAGAGTAAAACAGTGTCTTATTTCATCTATAATAATTTTTCTCTAACACACCGAGCCAAAAGTTGAAAAGAAAAAAAAAGTTTGACCAAAAATTGGTCAAAATAAGATGAAAAATGCTTTGTGACGATATGTCTGTGATATGATGAAAACAGCCATCATACAAGAGGTTAACCAATGTAGCAACTGTGGATACATTTTTGCAAGTGACTGTTATCCGGTCTATATAGGTTCAAATCAATACAAGGGCTTGATGATTGTTTGATCAACATGATTGTTGATGATCACAATTGGCAGTTAACTGGTCTATATTGAAGTTCAAACTTGATAGAAGAGTTTAATCAACATAGCAATAATTGTTGATAGAGTACATTATTGCAAGTGACAGTTAACTGGTTTATATAGAGATTCAAAATCAATAGAAGCGGTTAATGAACATAGTAATTGATAATTATGTTACGTTTGTTGGTTTACTTGAGATTATTTGAGATAATTGACAATAATAAATATCACATACTTATAGTCATAACTTCATCACTTACCCTCTCTTCTTCGTCTTTTTTCTTTTCTACTCTCTCCTTTTCAAGTTCTTGTTGTGTTTTCGCCTCCTGCACAAGATCGTTTAATTTCTCCTGTACTGCCGATACAATAGTAAACACGACCACCATTCCCAAGTTCTCCTCCACCTAGTTATATACAGAATATACAAGTTATACAGAATATACAGAAGTTATTTACAATATCACAATGACTACCATCAGGTTAGTGAGAACTAGCTCTCTAAAATGGAGGTAAGAAAGGTAAATTTTGCCCAATAAATTGTCCTGAAACCTGATGACGTAGCCCCCACTACATCCTTGACAATAATATCCCACTTCTATCCCTTGATGCAATGCAGGCCCCCAACATCCATGACAATCAAATGGCTGGTGGTGGGGATCTTTATACAATTCAATTAGCCTGTCACCTCCTTCATGTAACATGACATCAACTTAATTGCCAGTGCGAGATCTCTGGGCTGGCACATTTGGAAAAGGAAGCTTTAATTTGGTGTATCGGGTTACATAAAGGACTTCACGCCTTGCGGCACATGTACTTTGCGTTGACAATGACAATTTAATTGGTTTCGTGTTGCATAAGCGATGTTAGATTTCTGGATAAGTGCTCACGTATCATGCAGAGATGAATGAATACACAATTCATCATGTGACTGAGAGAGATATAATACGTCATCAGGGTTTGGGACCATTCAAGAACATATCAAACTAAGGGACATCTGTCATAGGTGACCGTGGACGTATATATCCGCATTGGAGAACATTAAAAACAAAGTTGTCGTCTAGCTAATTTGCATAATAATAGACATGTTTTGTTCTCCATAAAACAACTAACTATGCACACTTTGAGAAAGTGCCCAAATAATAACACAATATTTAGCTAGTCAAAGTAGTGACTGTATGAACATGCACTGGGAAGGTTTTGGTCGGGTGGTTTTGGTGGGATCATGCAACAACAAATCTAGCTAAAGTGAAATTATGTTTATGCCTTGTCCTTTCATCTCTCCCTCTGTAATGTTTAAACCTGTCTGGACAATATGTTGAGTTATGTTCCACCAGTCTTCTTGAAAGTTCACAGGTCTGTTGCAGGGGCGGCGGAAGCAATTTCAGATTGCCCCGACCATCGATCACAGCACAATTAGGCGAGGGTCCAGGGGCCGCCGAGGGTCCAGGGGCCGCCTAGGCCCCGGAAGCTCCGGGATCCCGTATTGCAGGAGATGCATTCTGAGCTATTTCTGGCACATAAAATACCATATGCTCGATAAAATGTTGAAAATGCGGGTTCAAATAAAACATGTAAAAAGTCTATCACTAAAAATCAGGTTCCACTTCAAAATTCCCGTCATCACCGCGCACAAGAAACCCGGCGGTGTTCTCTGTTTCGAGATATTCAGAAATGACCAAATATTTATACTTGTGAACGCTGGCGAGTAGATAATGCCCAAGCTTTATCGACGAGATTCCAAGAGTAAATGATGATTATAGGCCTATAGATTTATTCGACTGTACACTTAAAATGTAAATATGGCTCTGCTGACGGTTAAATATTACAGGTCAGTGGCGCCATCTGGACATTTAATACGGGTACAGTCTCGTTAGACCCAAGTATATGTAAGTTACAATACATATGGTATGAATTATATCTGAATAAGTGTAGGTCTAAATATTTTGTAAATCTTGAATTACGTAATGCCAGTGGTGTTTAGTACAGCAAAACAATATAACTCGAACTCGTCCAGCATGATTCACTATATATTCAGATGCTGTGACATTGCCCCGACTCTAGCAGACAGTAATCAGCGGTCCTGGAATTATTGCCCCGACCATGGTCGGGGTGGTCGGGGCGGTTCCGCCGCCCATGTGTTGTCTGTGTTGACCGAAAGATGAAGAAGCCTATTGAGTTTGGGGTCAAAGGTCACGGTCACATACATGAAAGAATGGACTTCTACAAAATTGTATCCACCATCATCTTTATTCTGGGATTAGTTAAACCCCTCCATAGTAGGATATACTGGAGGTACATGCTCTAGTGATTTTCATAATTCATAGAAAGGTTAATCATGTGACTGTAAATAGGTCAAATTTGGGGTCAAAGGTCAATTTCGTGATGGTCCTAATGCTCAAATGTCTACATTTGATATCTTGAGTTACACTCCACCGATCTTCTTGAAATTTCACAAATATGTTGTCTGTGTTGACCTGAATAGGTCAAAGGTCATTATTGACCTTATTGGGCAATGGATCTAAGGTCAAAGTCACCGTACACAAGAAACTTTATTCTGAGTTATGATCTACTGATCTGGACAGTTCGCAAAATAATTTGGTATATTAAGTTGACCAATTGACTGCAAAGAGGTCAAAGGTCAACTTCACGCTGCCCGTAAAATGCATCTCAGCCCATACTGCGCATATGGTGGACCCGTGTACATGGCGGGACACAAGATAGTCCTTACCTGTTCATGCATGAGTTCGACTAATGTGTTAAGGTCGACATCGTCCAAGTTCTCCGACTCCTCTATTTCTATGACTGGTCCTTCATCTGGATATTTGTCAACATATGTGAATACCACTGTGACAGCAGCTGAAATACAAATTCATGGGTGTAAGATGAAAAAGTTAAGACATTTATATCCGTCTCCAGACTGACACTGTCAGATTTGCCATTGCCCACTAGTGGGTGCTTGGGTCTATACAAAATGTGTGACTCAACATGAAAACAGTGCAATAAATTAAGTAAGCAATTCCATATTGTTAATGTAATATGCTGTATCCATGTAAAAGGCGACATTTACCAGTGACAGCATTATATCAAGCGTAATGTCCGGTAGATAGTTCATGTAGGAAGCCATTGTCCAAGTCTTTGTGGAGCTGAAAAGGCTAGACATATTGTTGTCTCCAGACTTGTCCAGTGATTCTTACATGGAGTATGTACCTAATGAGTAGTTCTCTGTTCAACTTGCGGCAAGAGCGAAACATTGTACAGACCTTTGTCCTCCATGTATGCCCCGAGTCAAACGCCCACGATCACTGTGTGACAACGTACTCTTGATTAGTGCGCTGTACGGTGGAGAGGCTAGGTTAAAGGTGAACTGCAAAGCTTTTAATTTTATCTAAAATTTTGCTTATATATATCTTGTCTTATGTGAAATAACTTTTATACGTTTTTGGGG